>PNRQ01000107.1:0-114261 GCA_003439915.1 Trichoderma atrobrunneum | reverse complement strand
TGGATCAAGGTCCGACGACCATCCGCAGCGAGCAGGTCCCATGCCATCCGCCGGCCCGGCCGCCGAGCCGCAAAGACCATCCAGGAGCTCGCTCGGCTCGCCATCTACACCCAGGGCGTCACCTTCAAGGGCTGGACGCAGCCCGAGGCTACGATGCCGACGCACATCTTCTCCATCTCTGAGAAGAAGTTCATCGACTACCATGAGAAGCAGTGGTCCGTCCTCTTCAACCACAACAAGCGCTATCTCCTGAGAGCATACCCTGCCGGCTTCCGCATCGGATCCTCCAACCTCAACCCGGCCATCTTCTGGGGCGGAGGTGCTCAGATTATCGCCCTGAACTGGCAAGAGACGGATGAAGGCATGATGCTCAACGAGGGCATGTTTACCGGAACAGGGGGCTATGTCTTAAAGCCAGAAGGTAAGTCTACGTTGTGCTACTATAAAAAACCACCCCAATCATATGATATTGCGTAGTATAAAACAAGTATAATCCCTCAACTAATGGCTTCTGTCACAGGATACCGCCCCAAACCAACCGCAGCAGAAGACGCCGCCAGCCCCATTGCCATCACCCGCAAAACCGCCACCCTGGTATTCACCTTCCTCTCCGCCCAAAACATCCCCCTCCCCGCCGGCGAAAAGTCCGCAAAGGGCTTCAAGCCCTACATCAAAGTCGAGCTCCACGCCGAGGGCTCCAAAAACAGCCACGCCCAAAGCGACGGCCACGTCCACGAGAGCGAGTACAAGGTCCGCACCAAGACGCACAAGGGCCGCGACCTTGATCTCGGAGCAGAGAAGCTCGAGTTTAAGGCGATCCCGGGGCTAGTCGAAAAACTCACCTTTGTGAGATTTACGATCCGGGATGATGAGATTGGCAGGGATGATTTGGCGGCCTGGGCATGCATAAGGCTTGACAGGCTGGGCCAAGGATATAGATTCGTACACTTGAGGAATACAAGGGGAGAGGCAACGGATGGAGCAATACTAGTCAAGGTGGAAAAACTTGTAGTGGAGAAGCCTTCAAGCAAGCAGTAGATAAAACTTTGTTTTTGTTGTTTTGTTCGTTAGGTTTTACTTATGAAAACCTTGGAAAGAATCTCAATAGACAGGTTCCGCATCCATGCCGAGATCGTCATTAGATCAAACTATTACTTCCACATCTCTCAGCTCAACTCATTCCCATCATCCCATGAATTATTTTAGTAGTTATCGCCGCCCGAGTTGCCGCCACGGCTGCCCATGTGCGACACCTTGTCCTTCACCTTCTCGAAAAGGCCTTCACCCTTGGAGCGTTGGCCCGAAGACTCGTCGTTGCGGTTGCTGGAGCCATACGACTCGGTGCCTTGGCCTTGGCCTTGGCTTTGGCCATAGGTATCTGATGAGCCATATGACGAATCACCCTGGCGGCCGCCGGATGATCCAAAAGAAGAGTCTTGGTTACGGGAGGAGCCGTAGGTATCGTTGCCTCCAGAGCCAAAGTTGTCATTGCCGCCGGAGCCATAGGTGTTTCCTCCAGAGCCAAACGAGTCATTGCCGCCAGAGCTGCCGAAGTTACCTCCTCCAGAGCCGAACTCGCCCTGGCCACTGGTACCAAATGAGCTGTCATCGTTACGGCGATTGCCAGAGCCGAGTTGGTTTCCACCAGAGCCGTATGAATCTCCCCCAGAGCCGAATGAGTCTCCTCCGGAGCCATATTGCTGGTTTCCACCAGAGCCGAAAGAATCTCCTCCGGAGCCGAAGTTGTCGTCATTACGGCGAGACTGATCGGTGTTAGTGATTGAACTGCGGGCTGGGCATATCACTTCATCTCAAAGTATCGTGTTCACTCACGCCGTACTATAACATTCAGGACCCAATGCTTGTTAGTTCGTGTTCAATTGATGAGAGACCGGGGGATGAATTGTATCAAACTCACGTTATCGTTGTTGTCACCGCCGTAAGACATTTTGAATGGTATTTGTGCTAGTGTAGAGGTTGGTTGTATGATGGTAATGGTCGAGATTGGATTGAATACTTTGTCTTTGAAATGTTCTACACGTAACGGGACATGTCACACCCCTATATATACCAGAGGGATAGAGAGAGATGCGCCATAAGCGCCTGTTGCATTCATACTCAAAGCTATCCAACTTAGACGAGGTCGGTATGTTCTGGACAGCTAGCTGCCACGGCACACGCCACCGGGTGTCTGGAGAGAGTCCCCACCCGGAATGCTGATGCAGCTGAATAGCATTGGCCTCGACCCAGTGGAAGAGAGCACGACATAGGCGAAGCAGTATCAAGACACCCCGGCACAGCTGAAATCGTCATTGACATGTTCCAATATTCCCCAGATACCCCGCCAACTGGGCATGCCCAGCTGTAACCCCCCTGTTAGTGGCCCTGCGTTATACTCTTCGCGGGAAGGTTTGGTGAGCTAGAGCTCAATTGTCAACATTTTTTGCTTCTTCCTTGATGCAGAGGCTCTATTTTCTGGACGGGGTATGTCTTGTTCATCTCCCCTATCTGAGGAGCTCATAGCCAGCTTTCTCTTAAGATGAGCTCTGCAGTACTGGATGGCTTGGGCTTCCCCCCATCTTGTCCCGGCATGTCCGCAGGAATTCCAGCAAGATTCGGGTGCTGATGGGCAAGTGGCGTTGTTAGTTCCTGATCTTTGCGATGAGAGGTTGCCGTCGTCATCTAAGGCAAAGCTTCGCAAGAGTTGGCGGCGGGGTAATAACGGGTTGGATAAAGAGCAGTGCCTCGCTGGAACTCGGATGAGCGCATCTTGCGATGATTTAGCTGCAGATCTGGAGACGCTAGCTAAGTGGACGGATTGAGCCATCTACGTACTAAACAAAGAAGCCATGCCGGCGATACGCCTACCCGACGGGGCCGTAGGCAAGAGACACTCACCACGTTCACCAAGCAGTGGTTCCTGCGAGCCAAAGACCATTGGAGTGGAATGTCAATTGCGCACGCAAGGAGGGGCCTCCGGGTTTGATGATGTGATGCCCGGCCAATCTGTTGCCGATCCCGATGCTCGCTCGCTGCGGCATGATGAGGCGAAGGAGGTGGGTGTTGATAGTAAAAGGAGGGGTCTGGGTTTTTCTTTGAATAGAAACCAGAGTGAGATATGACGCGACATGGCATCATTGGCAAAGCCAGAGTATTTTGATCAAGAGCGATCATGGTTGATGTTGAGGGCCATTGTGAGGACACCCGTGTTCAAAGATAAAGATAATGCAGTATTGCATCATTCGGGTTGGACCGGTATCTCATCGTGACATCTTGACTGGTATTGCTGGACGTATGCGTGCAATTGGATTGCGAAGAGTTACCGCATGCGGCCGGAAAGAGTTAATCAGCATGTGATGGTAACGGAGGATGTAGGATCAAGGATTGTCTGTTGAGCGTCAGAACGTCCAATTGGCTGAATCACAGTTGGTGGTGATGGATTTGAAGTCATCACGACGTGTAAAGAAGAGAAAATCAGAAAAAAGAAAAAGAAAAGGGTTGGAAAACGAAGCCCAAATGCACCTTCCTCGGCTTAGGTATGTCTGGTTGCCTGTTTGCTCTTGTGAGAATCTGGGAAAGTGAGAGACGTTTCGTTCAATTGGGAAGAGGAGTCTACATGCATACGTACCTCCTCTACCAGGTAATCGAAGAGAGCCGAATATACTCTGATAATACCGTTGAACAACATTCTAAATCTTGGTCGAAATTGCCTAGAATTGAACCATTCATTTATCCAGAGATTGATAAAGCATTCTAGCTGCTCCGAATACATGTAAACAGTAGATAGTTCGAAATCCACACATGAAATATCCATCGTCTTTTCATATTGCCTTTGCTCTCATCGTCATATTTGAGATTACAATACGGCAGAGGTCCCAACGGATTTGACTCACAATCAACCAAGTCCTTGCACACATCATAATCCTTTGCATTGTGACTAATGTAGATGTGGGTTTGGCTGGGGCTCAGACTTTGTCCAAGGCCTCAGCGGTGGACAGAAAATGTTGGCACAGCTGTCAGATGGTGTAGCCGTTGTGTATGGGACAAACAACGCGAAGCCCAAAACTCGTAGAACGAAGCAAGCCTTGTTGAAGAACAATTTCTTTTTTCTTCGTCTATGTTCAAGTGTATTAATCCTATGTATTTTAAAGGCCCTCGTATATATCCTCACCAGCCTGGGATCACGCGGCATTTCCCACAGCAGTATATATCATCGCCAAACAAAATTGCGCCATGTAACCGTCTCCTAAAAAACTAATATTGCTTGCATAAAACACACGCTTATCCATGTCAGACGAAAAGACTCCAACATCAGCGAATAAGTCCAAGAAGCTCCCGTTTGCAGTTGCCGCCATACCATCACACGCCAGTGGTGCATGATGCATCCCGTAATATCCTTACAACTTGCTGGCCACCTGGTCATTAGACACAATTGCGCCGCTCATCATGGCTGCTTCTTGCGCGGGCTTGGAGACGAATAGCTCCCTTCCACCTTGGTCCGCCCACCAGGCGACTCCGATGGCTGCTCTTTCTACATCCATCTCTCCATTGATGAGAATGTCCCAGAACCGCTTCTTTACTGGTGCCCGAAGCTTGGGATCTGCAATCATGTTCAATGTCTGTGCCGTAATGGTAAGCCATTCTTCCACCAAATGCAGAGGCACGGAAGGCAGAGTATCAACCAGGGCCATGGTCAGTGAACTCTGCTCTGAGCAAGGCTCTGGGGCTTCCTTGGCAGCATCCTCTGGCAAGGTACCATCTGGCGCTGCAGCATCCGGGGTTTGGGGCAGAAGAGCGGTGCCTGCGGTGGCGATGGAAGCCCGAAGCATCTCAAGGAGAGTTTCCGCAAGATGAGGCTCCGTTGCGGCGATGGGGTTAGGCGGAGAGACGATTTGCATGACGGTCTTGTAGGCGACTCGGAACTGCCGTGGTGAAATCTGTTGGGGGAAGGATTCAAATAGTTTGACAATATAGAAGGGAGTGATGTCAATGGTGAGTGAACTATGCTGCGGGCATTGAAGAACAGAGAGGATGGCACTGTGGGAAGATTCAAAGAGTTCGACCGTGGATGGGGTCATCGGGCCTTCATGAGAAAGGTATGCAGTCGCTGGTTTGATGATGAGAGCTTCGCAGGCTGCCGTAGAGAGTACCAGGGGTAAGTGTTCGGCAACGTTCAAGTAGAACAGATCCAACGTCCTTGAGAGATGTGTGATAGGAGCAGTAGGGGCATCGAGGGGGCGAATCTCCCTGAGGAGCAGCTCACATGCGGCAGGATGCCGGGAGAGGCTGTCGATAGAGGTTAGGTAGCTGAAAGTATACACCTGGAAAGCGCTGTTGTTGTTCCGGCTGGAGATGAAATAAAAATTCCGCAGAATGTTTAGTGATTTGGCAGCAATTTCTGAGGCAGCTACGGGATTCAACATGCGATGATCGAGTAGACTGCGGGAAACGATGGCCTGCAGAACAGCCACAGCGCCAAACAGCAGCTTTCGAAAGACTCCCCAGAGCACCGGCCACGTCTTCTGGAGCGTTTCAAGGCTCAGTTTGTTGGCCTCAAACGCAGGATCAATGTCGTTGAACCGGTTCGACCGCCAGGCGTCTAGTACTTGACGCGAGAAAACCAGTAGCGCTTCCTGTGCAGCCAAGACAATGTTCGTGTCAGTGGCATGTAGGGCCGCGTAGGCTGCAAGCTTCGACAATGGGCCAATATTTCCCATCAGAGGTCGCTGGTCCATGGCCTGCAGTAGTTGGAATGAGGGCGTTTGCGAGGTCCAGGAGAGCACCTGGCCGGGAGCCTCAGTGATGCTCTCTCCAATAACCTGAAGAAACTGGCCTTCGCAAAAGCCTTCGGGGCCGGTGAGAGCCCAGATAGTGACAGGCAATAACTCATTGCAGTTGATCTGGGCCTTGTGGAAATCGGAGAGCAGAGGAAACGAGAAGTTGAGTGCCAACGCAATTGAAGCGCCAGCCAGTGGTCCATCCTGCCGATGGCTCTCCAGCGCCATATTTGCCGCCAACACGACCGCTTGCCCAAGGATCCCTCTGAGGCTGCTAGACAGTGCACGTCTATCGTTACCCTCCATACCCATGAGAACGCCCGTCAGAACCAGCAGATGTTGCCACCGTTTTGAATATTCATCCGCGCCCTTGACAACTGCCCGCGTCCAGGCATCGCACTTGATAGCACCTCCCTCGAGAGGCCGGCCTTCCAGCTTGTTCTTGTCGTTGAGAGCCTCCTGCTCGCAAACGCGAATCGCGGCGCTGTTGTAGATGCTGATGATGCGAACGGAGGTGCGCAATCCATCGTGCCTCTCCCATATTGCAGGAGCCGTCAGCAGCTGGGACGTGAGAACGCCGAGGTTGAGCGGGTTGGAGAGCTGCGAGAGCAGGTGTGCGGTCGTGCCGATGATTTGTTCCGTCTTGGCGGCATCGTGAAGCTCCTGGTAATACTGCAGGACGGTGTTGAGGAGTTGGTCAGAAGGCATCGTGATGCATCTGCTGCGGCGCGGCTCGAATGCGAATGCGAATGCGCTCCCTTGATAGGCGATGAAGTTGTTGTTTGATTGAATGGAAGTCAAAAGGCTGGTTGCAGACGCGGTTGATGCTGTGGTGGTTTAGCGCATGCTTTTGCCGAGGCTCTAGAAGTGACGTCTCCGGGGGACCCACCCGAAATTACCGTCTGGTCTCTTTAGCGACATGCTACAGCAGCTCTGCAGCTAGGAGAAGCTCGCCATTGTGCATCATACAACGAACGACATACATGAACCGTCACCGGCAATCCCAGTGCGGGAGAGAGCAGCGGAAAGGGAGACATCTCAACAGGCAAGCTGCATTAATGCTATGCTAACAGCAAGATTGAGTACTAACAAGGAGCCTGCAGTCAACACTCTCGATCGCGCAGATGACGCGCCGGCTGAATCCTCCCGCAAACTACACCACTCCTCCGTTCCCATCTCTCAACGTCCACACTCTATTCGATGCCACGCCCGACAAGAGATATACGCTCTTCTTCATCGGCGACGTCTGGCGCTTCACAGTAATATGGACTCTCATCACGTTCGCGCTGTTCCACCTCGGCGCCGTCTTCATCGCCATGTTCACGCACGGGTCCAGGAAGAAGTCGTCATGGAAGTATCTCTGGATGACGCCGATTGTCTATCTGGTGGTCGCCGGGCTTGAAGCTCTACTCTCTGGCACCATTACTGGAGTTATGTCAGTGCTAGATGGACTGCCGAACAAGTAAAACGAGGAAATGCTGACTGCTATCTAAGGCTGGGTGCTGTTTACCAGGCGGGATACTACGAGATGAATACTTGGATTCCCTGTACCTGGGGCTTCATCAACGTTCTTACACTCATCATCTCCTCCTTTTCGATTCAGGGAGGCCTGTGAAGAGCGGCAACCTGAAAACTCGAGTTATGATTCAACCAAAGAGAAGCATACCGAATTTGCAATATCAAGGAGTAACCTCATGTTTGGCGCCACACTTGTTGTTCAAGTATGCGGCGAGCAGAGAGATTGTACCCATTGCATCGACGCATTGGAATACCACGTGTCTGTTCCGTTAACAATTCGCTTCTACCGCTCTGGTTTCATCCAAGAAGTTAGTTTAGAGCTAGCACGAGCTCAACAAAGAGACAATGAGGTGAAACTCGCCGGAATACTGCCGTACGTCACATGTATTGACATAGATAGAGACCATGTCGAAATCAACTAGCAACAACCAGAGCCGAAACTCGCCGATGAGACTAGATCGCGGAGAGAGCGATGGATTGTGGAGACTCCAGAGTCTGTTGGTTACGCTACCTCTTGGCGTTGTAGACGTTGTCAAACAGATTCAGCCCTGTGGCATTCATCTGAGACACAGCCACTTGATATGTGCCATCTAGAAGCCATTGAAGCCTAGATAGTACATTAAATAATTAAGGGTTTGAAAAGACATAGGACAATCAAGTACGGTTCAAATCTTTGAATTTATTTTAGATGATGAATACCTCACTGAATGATCGCCAAGTATCAATGGTGTTGCTGCCAAGGTGTGGCCACTGGCTAGCCCCAGAGCTGCGCCCCTGAGAATCTCCCGCTGCAAGGCCCTGAGCCCCACCACAAACCGCCCGTAAGCACTTCTCGCCATGGCCAGGCCTTGACACTTGCGTTGCCGCAATACACGCATTGTTCTTTACTGAACAATCTCTCGCAAAGCATCACAACTTCACACTCTCTCCGTTGCCGTGCCCATCTTCAGCGTTATTTTAGGACCCGAAATTCTCCGTGCGCGGCCTGTCCGAGCTGTGAAGCCGAATTCCGTCTACGTATCCTCACGTGCGGGTTCGCATAAAAAACCACATATCAAGACGTTATCGCCATATCTAAAATCATCACGAGGGATCATGATATAGACACTCATCATCGACGACTCAGTCTCGCCGACTCCAGCAAATTCTTTTCCCCCCAAAGCGTTCGTTTCACCAGAAATCTCATCCCAAAGGAGTAGCAACACATGCAATCCACCATGGCAAACTCATTCGCCCCCCAATCCCACCATCACGACGACCTCCCCCCCTTCCTCTCCGATCCCAGCCGCAACGCTCGCCAGCCCGAACACCCCCTCAAGCCCTTCCTACCAGGCCAGCCCAAGTCTCTCTCCGGAATCGCCCTCCGCGCATTTTGCCTGGGCATCGCCTTCGCCGTCAGCGTCGTCGGCATCGTCAGCGTCCTGCTCCTCATGGACAGCCCCATCTGGCGCGTGCCCTTCTTCCTCCTCGCCCTTTCCACCTTTCACTTCTTGGAATTTTGGACCACGGCCGAGCGCAACACCGCCGTCGTCAGCATCGACAGCTTTCTGCTCACGGCAAACTGGCCGGCCTACGCCATCGCCCACTCCGCCGCCTTTGTAGAGTGTACGATCGTCTCTGCCTTCTTCCCTGACCGACATTGGGCACCCTTTGGCTCTGGCCAAGTGCTTCTCCTCGTCGGCCTCTTCATGGTCCTCATCGGCCAGGCTGTCCGTTCCCTGGCGATGCTGCACGCCGGGGCTAGTTTTAATCACCAAATCCAGACGAGGAGGGCGCAGTCGCATCTTCTCGTAACGACGGGCATCTATGGGTGGATAAGACATCCTAGTTACTTTGGATTCTTCTACTGGGGCTTGGGCACGCAGCTCGTGCTGGGCAATGTGCTCTGCTTTGTTGCTTATTCGGCCGTGCTGTACATGTTTTTCCGAGGGAGAATCATCCATGAAGAAGGAAAATTGGTCGAATTCTTTGGCGACGACTATGTAAGCTATAGGAAGAGGGTCGGTACACTGATGCCCTTTATACGATAAAGCTAGAAGACAAAATGAACTTGATTGTGGGGAGTAATCATGATAATAATCCAACTAGCATTGTTCAGCATTTATAGAGGTTGCGAACCGGAAATATGAATCATCATTTCTTATAATAGCCATCATTTTCCATTTTTGTGTATTCCCCGCACTTGAACGAGCCGAGAATATAATCAAAAGTCCACCTATACCGTGTATCTTTTACGTCTGTATATCTATAGACGTCTTTATCATTATTCAATCCAAAATCGCTGTATAAATGTCCAAAGCGAAACCCCAGGCCCGCGTCAGTGGTGCACCGGCTGTGGTATCCTACTCACGCTACCGTACTTGGCCTGCCAAGCGTAGAAATACATCAGCGCCGCAAATGGCTGTCCAAAGATTGTGAACGAAACCCAAAATATGACATTTCCGAGGATGCGGCCGCCATGGCCGAGTTTCATCTTCTCAAGAGGAGTAGTAATGGCGATGAGGGGAAGCTGGAGAAACATGCCAAAGAAAGCGACGCCTAGTGAAACCTGTTAGAAAACAGCTCTCGAAGTGAGCCTCTGGCATCCAAGACATACCGATAATATTATGCGTGGGAACACCAACAAGGACCTCGTGAAGAACCGCAGAAACAAAAAAGACGGTGAAACTAGCAGCAGCAGGGCTCCAGCCTCGTCCAATCATGGGCATGTAGACATGGCGCTTGAAGTAAGTATAGACAGGTTTGTTCCAAGTCCTCCAGTAGGCGCCCAAGCTTTCACTATTCCACCAGTCGTCGTAAAACGACCTATCGCCAAACCTCATTATCTCGGCAAGGGCGTTTAAGAAGGACTGGAAGAGCGCAAAGAAGCCAGCCAGCCAGATGACCAAAGAGATTGTCGAAAGCTTCATAAGTCGCTCCAAGATGTTGGGTAGATCAAGAGAGGCAATCTTGCCAAGCGAATTGCGCAAAACGGGCGTTGCATATTGGGCGGTGGCAACCCAGATGAAAACAGCCAGGCAAAAAATCTCTCCGAGTCGCTTAAACACAAAAACCCATCGAATCTTGTCGGTCCGCGGATAAACAGGTTGATACACCAGGGTAGGAGCCCACCAGAAGTAAACCAGGTTCTTCATCGTCACGTTTTGTGGGTATGGGCAAGATTTGTACAAATCAGGTACTTCTTCTCCTGCAACTGGATGTAGATAGGCGTGACGAAGATCTCGGTTGGTGAATGCATATGAGGCCGTCTTGAGCCACACGATGATGGCGTGCATCTCGGTCAATGTGCCAATCAACGGATGATAGACATAAAAATAGACCACAACAGTGGTGATTGCGAGGGCAAGAGTGATGTTGATTCCATGGGCCAAAGCTGCGAGAACCCAAATGGAGTGGAACTTCTTGCGTTCTGCTTCCGAAGGGCCAGCGCTGTTGTCCTTGATTCGTTTCCTGGACCCCTCGGCCTGCTTGGCAGCTACAAACTCTATCAGGTATGCCGCAAACAGATGGCAGGGAATAAGAAAATAAAGCAAGAGACCCAGGAGCAGATCTTGTCGTCTGTAGTCGTGACATCTGATACAGATCAAGACGCCGTACTACACCAAAGCCAGATGCATGTCAGTGCTACGTCACCCACTTCACGTCTCGCGACATATTGAAGCAAATGCTGTACGCACCTTTTGAATGTTTTCAATCATCAATCGCAGATTGCCAACAACTGATTGCACGTTAGAGGGATGCTCTCATTAAAAAGAAGAAGGACAAGTCGCCATTCAGAAGGGATCCGTACCCAGCACAATGACCATGAGATTGCGGAATCCGAGAAAGCTAGGAGCCGCAGGCGAGTCGTGGCTCAGGCACGATGGCCTCGTCTGGGAATGCACCGCGGCGACATGGCGATACTTCTTCTGCGGTGTCTTGGACAGCCGGTCCTTGGTCGTGCCGTTGACGGGCTCCACTGAGGTTAGATCTGCTTCGCTTTGTGAGGCGTTGCGGCGAGACACGGAGCCGGTAGAGGCCTCGACGCTGGTCGCCGTGGAGGACTCTGTGGGAGGCGCCATGCTCGGGGTCCTACGATCTGGCCCTTTGCTGTTGGCAGAGAGCTTTGTAGGTGTAACTTGCAACGAGAGAGAGGGGGCAAACTTTGCTTTTACTTGAGTTGGGAGGTAATAGAAGGAGATCGAGGGACAGTACGGCAAACAGGGAACAAGCTACTAGGCCTAGGTCCTGATCAAGCTTCAGCTAGGTAGGTAGGGAGGGGCTCTCTTGGCCGGCATAGCATTGAGTTTATCTTCCCGCAGCCCGCGTACCTCGTACTAACAATAAAATGCCTTGTATTGCGCTCTACGTGTACAGTACAGTAACTCTCCCGGTCGGCAAATTGCCTCATGTGCCTCGGTGTAAATCCAACGTATCGGCGTCGACCGAAATGAACGTGAGAGAGTCAGGCTCCTATCTAATGTAAGGGTGACGGTTAAGATGGAGCCAGGCTGAGAGGACATTTCCCTGGCTCTAAAACCGCATGAAAAAAGGTGACTTCGTATTTTAGGTGCGGTTGACGGTATTAAAAGGTACACGGCCTGCGCTAAGTCGCTGTATCGTCAAATTGACCAGTGGCGGCATTAGCGGAAAATAGCGGGTATCGACTGCTGGGTTCCGGAGGGTGGGGCGCAGGAGCTTCAATGAACAAGGGCATCTGCCTGTTACTAGCAGCGAGAGAAAAAGAAGAAGAAAAAAGCATGTGAAAGCTGCGGATTGCCAAGCACCAAACATTTTGCATGATGATCGTCTGGAAGCCTTGTCAGGAGCAGTCCAGCTAAGAAAATGCTTTATGCTAGGATATGGAATATGGAATTGAGCCACATACACATCCATTACCATGAACAACAAGTCCCTCGCGGACATCTCTCACTTAGTCCCAGGCACTAACAACGGCTTCGCAAAGTTTATGCTCCATGCAGTGCAAGCATCCCTACATGAGTTCTAATATGTGATATGCATGGATTACTGCGAGTACTACTCCGTACCTTTACCACCTTTACAGTTGAGAACTGATAAGCTATCGAATCTGAAACCATCTTATGTGCTTGCACCAGTTATTCTCTCTCTCATATCTCATAACGTGAACAGCAATCCACGTGAGATTCCGCCCTTGATCATGCGGCATTCATAGTCACACTCATATCTTGATAACGGAATATTCCAAGACAGACATTCAAACCCGACGTCTTCCTAGTTTCCACCACTAATATTCTCCAATGGAGCACGAGTTGCTCTACCACAAGGATATGGCACTTATTCCAAATTCGCTGACTAAGGCAAGACGACCTCGCTGCATCACATGACCTGCAGCCAATCAACGCTTGTTCTTCGCCTGACGCTCTCAAGGCGCGGGCTTCACAGAAATGAGACTTTCATCTTCGCAAGCAGTTCTACAAACTCTCCATTGAGGCTTGTTTCGGCGAAGAATTATTAATTTTCTCATTGGGAGGCGTGCAGATATATATTCAATATATATTCCATCCGCTTATCCGTAGCATCCATCCAATTTACCACTCCGGTGCATGATCAGCACTTTAACGGGAACACGCGACGATGGCTTATGAGCCTCGTGGTGAGCATGGCGATCGGGGAGGTGGTGGCCAGGGCCAAGATGGCTCCTATATGAAAGTCCGCGGTCGAAGTGAGTCTATCCTTCACCCCCCAGATCTCATCGTCACATGTACCTCTGCTGTGCAATTCGTCTTTACCTACTACTTGGTAGGACCTACTCGTTCTCATCTATAGCTTTCAAATGTGGCCATGTCCTACGCCCATTATAAGAGTGTTATTCTTGATGGCTCCCCCCATTTGCCTTGACCATAAATCATGGTATATTGTCTAGCTTTTAAACATGTTTCGACAAGTGTCCTACCAAGATGCCTATGACGCCCCTTGTCTAAGCATATCTCCTGTTTTACGGACTGCATCCCGATCTGCTTTGACCTAGTCCATTTATATCATCAACCATAGATCAGGATGAAATGGTTCAGCATCTTCCAGAGCAAGGATAGCTAATTGGTATCTCAACAGGGCCTGTAACGGACTACAGCGCCAGTGTCCTCCACTGGATGCGAGATCGCGCTCCCAACTATCGAGGTGGCTACACCGGCGAGAGGGAACGCCCAAGCGCGAGCTACATCGTGGATGTGAGAAACAACCCGGGTTTTGAGCAAAGACGTCGATCAATGAAGTAGACTAACACTCCTGTAGATGATTCCACCAGCAGGGCGACCAGTATTTCCCGCTGATTCCATCCCAGCCAAGCACCTGCATTCATCACTGAACAAAATCAAGCACCCTATCAATGTGGTTCGTTGGACTCCGGAAGGGCGCAGGTTACTTACAGCGTCAACAAGCGGTGAATTCACCCTTTGGAATGGCACTGGCTTCAACTTCGAGACGATTATGCAGGCTCATGACTCCGCCATTCGTGCCTTGGAGTACTCGCACAGCGATGACTGGCTGATTTCAGGCGACCACGACGGAGTTATCAAGTACTGGCAGCCGAATTTCAATAACGTCAAAAGCATCAATGCTCATACAGATCCTATCCGAGACCTTGCGTTTAGTCCCAATGACTCCAAATTCGTCACTGCTTCGGACGACTCTACCCTCAAAATCTTCGACTTTGCTCTTGGTCAGGAGGAGCTGAAGCTTGAAGGCCACGGCTGGGATGCCAAGTCCGTCGACTGGCACCCAACCAAAGGCCTGATCATTTCCGGTTCCAAGGACCACTTGGTCAAGCTTTGGGACCCTCGGACAGCGCGAAGCCTCACCACGCTTCATGGCCATAAGAGCACCATCACCAAGGTTCTGTTTGAGAAGAAGCTCGGCCGGTGCTTTGCCACGTCGGCTCGAGACCAAACTGCCCGCGTCTTTGATCTGCGAATGATGCGAGACATTGTTCTCTTAAAGGGCCATGAAAAGGACATTTCAACTTTGACCTTCCACCCAATTCACGCCAACCTCCTTTCCACTGGTGGCATGGACGGATCACTCCACCACTATATGCTCGACACCCCGAACCCCCCAGCTGGCCAGCCTCTTACCGTCGCCCCTTACGACAGTCTCGACCCAGAATCAACTCCAGCCCAATCAGTTTGGCCCACGCACAAGGTTCCATTTGCACACGACTACGCCATCTGGTCTTTGGACTGGCACCCCCAAGGTCACATTCTGGCATCTGGCTCCAACGACCGCATCACCCGGTTCTGGGGCCGTGCCCGACCTGGCGAGACTGAAATCTTCCAGGATCGGTACCATATTGGTGAGGCAGCCGCCGAAGCACAAGGAACATGGGATCGTCGCGGCAATCGCCGCCAGCGCCAAGAGGAAGAGCAGCGCGAGATGGAGGACGAGATGGACGCTCTTGTCGACCAGGACGCTCCCAAACCTACCGTTCCCGGCTTGACTGGCGGCATTCCTGGTCTGCCTTTGGGTGGAGGTGCCGTTCCTGGCCTCGGCTCAAATCTACCACCGCCACCGATTGCCCCTGGAGTCGGCGTTGGCGCAGTAGGCCCTCCTCCGCCTCCTCCACCTCCCTTTGGCATCCCCGGCTTTAACGGGGCACCGCCGCCTCCGCTGCCCGGCCTAGACCTCCACAACCCTCCAGACCCGGCAAAGCTTCTCGAGCTGATGCAGCAGGCCGGCGTCCCCATACCACCTCCAGGATCCCTCCCTCCAGGCCTGATCCCGCCACCGGGAGGAATTCCTCCTCCGCCGGGTAACTTCCAGCTACCCATTCCTCCTCTACCGATGAACCCTGCCGACATGGATCCGAACCGTCGACGTGCACCTCTTCCCAGTCAAGAAGAGAGTCTCCGCCAGGAGCAGAGGCATGGAAAATACACCCGCGCCCGATAGAGTAGGCCGTTCAGCCGAAGTTCTTGGGAGAATTGAAAGGTTGATCAGTCGATACCCCCTTTTCGGCGTTTGGCGGCATAGGGATGGACATGTGAAGCGGCCTCTTGTCACGGCCTTTTTTGGTTTGAGGAGATTGCTATTCAATGTATGCTTCAAAGGCACAATTCCTTTTTTTTTTACTATTGTTATATCACAGAGTAAGGTTTACAGGATTATAGCGGCTAATCAAGGGTACATTTCAAATCTGATTTCTATCTGATGGGGGCTCATAGTATATAAAAGTACATGTGATGCTGTGCTGTGTGATGCTGCTAGGTTGCCTGTGTCTATTTAAAAGGCAAAGGCCGTAATGATAAAATGCATGTGATAGCATAAATATTCAAACATGTCGCTCTCTTATGGCGTCGTAGATGCCCGTGAAAAAAAGCAAAACGTCAGATCTATATCCGCACATGTCGTGGCGTAGCGGTAACAAAGGAGAAATGGTGTGTTGTTGGTGATGATAAAAGTGCGCAATCAATCTCAGCTTTCGGATACACAAGAACGACCAGTTCCATCGAGATGTAGCCAGGCTCTTTCGTCTCCCCTCGCAAACGTCAACAGCCTCACGCAGAAGACGATCGGCCCTTGGCAAAGGTCTTTTGCCTCTCGCTATAGTCCTTGATGATCAGAGAGCAGGTCGTATCGGCGCAAAGCCTCCTCCTCCGCTGCATGGGCAGCTGGTTGGCGAACTCGAGGCCACTGGCGCGCTCCACGGCCTCGACGGGGACCTCGAAGTCGGTGATGGGCTTGGCGTTATCGATGGGGGCGTTGGGCAGGACAAAGGCGCCAATGGCGACGTTGCCGCCGGCGCGGCCGTCCTCGGCGAAGATGACCTTGTAGAAGTGCGTGGGCACGGCGACGGAGGGCGGAGTGCCAATCATCTCGTACTTGACGTACCACTTGTTGTCGATGGGGTCCTTCTTGGGCAGATACAGGGGCCCCGTGACGATGCGCACGGAGGGGTACCTCTGCGTCAGGCGCCGGCAAAAGTCCTCAAAGTGCGCCCAGTAGTCGCGGTTGAAGCCCTCGCCGACCTGGGGGCTCATGTTGGTCAGGTAAAACGTCTCGTCCATGGCAGCCTGCGACCACTTTGCGTCCGCGGCGGGCACCTGGTGGCCCCTGTCGTAGCCGCTGCGGTAGTAGTCCTTGAGCAGGGCGCGGAACTTTGCGGGCACGCCCGTGTCCTCGAGGAACTGGCTGTTCTTGCGGTCGCCGTCCCGCTTGGCCAGGGACTCGGGGGTGATGTGCTCGACGACCCAGTGAGGGTTGCGCATGCGCCGGTCGTAGCTCGAGATGAGGGCGGCGCGGCTGGCGATGTCGGAGACGGGGCCTGGGAAGCCATATTCGAACAGGCCGCCTGGGTTGACGGGCGCAGAGCCCAGGGGCGGCGAGGGAGCTCCCGCAGATCCAAAGATTTGGTTGGCTGGGATTGTAGCGACGGCGGTCGAGGAAGAAGCGATGGCAGTAGAGGACAGTGAAGAAGAAGAAGAGGGAGCGAGCGTGGGTGGCATCTCTGCGGTCTTGTCTTTGCTGGGGCGGAGTGAATAGAGAGCGGCAGTGAGAGCGGCGCCTCCTCCAGCGCTGAGGGCAGCGATGGCGACTGAAGTCTTGATCATCGTGATTATATATGTAGGTAGACTGTCTTATATATGTACCTATATATGCATGTGTGAGCAAAAACCAGGCAGCGGAAAGCTGGTAATAGCGGGCGAAACGTACAAGAGAAGCAGAAACGTTTCGAAGCGCAGCGCAGCGACACGTCAGGCGAAAGGGTCAAAGGCCAGCACGGGGCGAGGCCAAGCTGCTCACGGGATTTGCTCGACGGAGGGTTGATCACCGCATGTGCACATGCAAGCTTGGGATCATGGATGTCTCGAAAGAAACGCTGACGTCGCACCCGGCTGAAGGCGCACGAGACCCCTGGACAAGGCTGAAGGGAAAAAAGAAGCCCGAAAAGAAAAATAGATTAGCGGGCTTCCATCCAGACGGGGCTCCATGCCTGAGACTTAGCGCCTTGTGAAGGCCTTCAGGGTCCAGGTTCAAAGTAGCGCTATGTCGCTTTAGGCTCCCTCAGGCGGTCGCTTTTTTGCCTTCCAGGGGCTGCAACATGCTGATTGATTTGATGGCATTATGTCAAGTAGCATAAGCCAGGGGGGAAAGTGCGTTTCTGCTTCTCTCTACCGAGCAGTAGCACCGACCTGTACTTTACTTTTTTTTCTTTCCCTTGCTGGTTTCTCCATTCCATCTCCTTCAAGCGTGTTTTTCTGGTTTCTTCTTCATGGTCTGGGAACCGTCTCTGGACTCCCCTCCACGCCTCTCCGAGATCCGTCACTCTCACCCGCTCTGCCTCTACCAGTCCACCGCCAGTCTCCCGCTGAGAAAGAGGGAGGCCAGTGGAAGCAGCTTACAGGTGCTGGTCCCCGCGTGACTGGACTGGCCCTTTTAGACTCGCTGATCCAACCGCTCGGCGCAGCAGCCTAGCTCAACTCGCAAGCTGTAACTTCGACCACTGTAGCCGCTACAGCTGCTAGGCTACAGCGCCGGTGGCACGCTGAGCCCGGCTAGGCTCTAGGGGCCGAGACACTAGAACCCCTATAACGACACGGACGAAGCGACCTGACGATAGTGATCACCTCAGCGCCGGTATCATGCAGTACCCCCATGCCGGCAGCCTCCCCAACGGCAACGGCTTCTCGTCAGCGCCAAACTACTCGGCCACCAAGCACAAGGCCATTGAAGATGCTCGTGCCGCCCAAGCCATCGTGGTGCGCGAGTGCGCCGAGGCCGGCCGGGAGGTGCCGCCCTACAAGCTGCTGGAGCTCATCGGCAAGGGCAGCTTCGGGCGCGTGTACAAGGCCGTGGGCACCAAGACGAGCCAGCTGGTGGCCGTCAAGGTCATCAGCATCGAGGAGGGCGACGGCATCCAGCCGGGTGCGGCCGATACGTTTGGCGACATCATCAAGGAGGTCAACACGCTCAAGCTGCTGAGCAACAGCGGCGCCCGCAACGTCAACGCCGTCGTCGACACCCAGCTGGTAGGCCAGGCAGTGTGATGGTGACTGAGTATTGTGCTGGTGGCAGTGTCGCGTCCCTGATGCGGCCCACGAGCGGCCTGGCAGAGCGCTGGATCATCCCGATTCTGCGTGAGGTGGCCGAGGCGCTGTTCTGGGTGCACAAGCAGGGCATCATCCACCGCGATATCAAGTGCGCCAACGTGCTCGTCACCGATGCGGGCAACGTGCAGCTGTGCGACTTTGGTGTCGCCGGCATCATGGAGACCAAGTTCGACAAGCGCAGCACCATCACCGGAACCTTGCACTGGATGGCCCCGGAGCTCTTCGACCCCCATGTCGCCTACGGTATCGAGGTCGACATCTGGGCGTTTGGGTCCATGGCCTACGAGATCGCCAACGGCCTGCCGCCAAACGCAACGGCCAGAATCAACATCCAGCAGTTTGGTGCCTACCTTAAGCAGCACCAGCCGCGTCTGCAGGGCAACAAGTTCTCTGATAACCTCAAGAACCTCATCGCCTTCTGTTTGGTTGAGGACCCCAAGCGACGGCCGCCCATAGAGGAAATCCAACGACACCCCTACATCTTCAACACGCAGGACAGATATCCAACTGTCTCTCTTTCCAAGCTGGTGGCTGATTATAAGCACTGGGAGTCTCAGGGTGGCAGCAGGCAGTCTCTCTTCTCGGCTGGTGGCGCTCAGGGACCGCGCAGGGACCGATCTCCAGTCCGCCAGAGCGGCTGGGACTTTGGGAATTTCGACGAAGTGGATGAGCTCATGTTCCAAAACACGGCCAAGCCCCGTGCCGCTCCCGAGTACTACCCCAGCGTTGCCTCGAGCCCCGAGAACACGGCACGGCCAATGCAACGCCGTCGCAGGCGTCCACCTCCAACCATGAAGGAACTCAAGGCGCCTCTGGAAAAGGTCTTTGATCCGTATACAATCACCAACTATGGCGACAACTCGCGAGCCTGGTATGGCAGAATACCGATGCCACCTCCAACTTCAGCTCCACCGCCATCCTCTCAGAAGAAGCCAAATCCAGAGCCCAAATCAGAACCAGCAGCGCCAGCTCGCGAATCGTTGATCGATCTTGACATGGCGTTTGACGACACCCCGGGGACAATTAACCTCGATGAGGAGACAATCAAGCCAGCCACACGGCCCATCTCGATTGACTTGAGCGGATCTGTTGACGAGCGGCGCAAGACTCAAGATTGGGACTTTCCAGCAAAACGTGCCACTCAGGAATGGTCGTTTCCTACTTCAGACAAGCGGGACACGCAGGAGTGGTCGTTTCCTTCCAACAAGCGCGAGACCCAAGAATGGAAATTTCCAACCTCGGAGAAACGAAAGACACAGGAATGGAGCTTTCCTTCAGAGGACAAGCGAAGCACGCAGGAGTGGTCGTTTCCCACAGCCAAACGTGATACCCAGGAGTGGACTTTTCCTGCCATGACGCCCACATCGGCCACCTTTACGCCCAACCCAGATAACTATAGCGATAATGAGGATTACCCTGATGACGCACACGTATCTCAGCTGCCTCAATTCGACGACATGGGCGCCGCAACGAATCGGGACTCGGCCATGAGTCTTATTGATCTCGATGCCTCCTTGGCAGATGATGGAGGATACAGTGCCCCTGGTTCCTTTGTGCCAAGCTCGCATATACGATCGTCCGACTCGGTTCACGGATCTCTATCATTTGACTTGGAACTTGAAGCCGAGGCAGAAACGAACACAAGAGAGCCCTCTCTATACATAGACGATGACATGGAGTCTGTCCCTTCCCTCACACGGCAATTGAGCGACTTGCAGAGCACGCCTACAACTCCCGATGAGAGGCCAAATATCGCATGGGAATCATCTGGTCTGGGGATCATGACGAGTGCTCGGAACTCCATGATGCTTTCCCTCCCTCCCCTCCCCAATGCCCCCTCGCCAAATGTCCTTCAAGGCTTGGGTTCACAAGAAGACTTGAAGAACGAACTATATCACATGATATCAAGCATGAGAGAACACCTTCAGTACGCGAATGACTGGCTGAAAACTTTTGATACCCCCACACATGAAGAAGACGAGGAAGAGCACCACGACGAAGAGGAGGAGGAAGAGGAAGAAGACGCATAGCAAGCAAGCATAGCATAGCATTTGCACTTTTTGAGACCTTTCTTTTTTTTGCATAATCGGCTACTACATCTTTTATTTACAGCTGTCCGCCCATCACACAGCACATCCAAATCGCCATACATTTATATATATACACAACAACATCATTATTTACATACGATATACCCCCCTGCGCGCTAGTCGAAGAAAGAGAAAGAGGAAGAGAAGGGGAAAGGAAGGAAACAAGGAAAGAGAAAGAAGTTAATGTCGGATTTGTAATATTGCCCAGCTGGTTTTTTGTTCTTGTTATTTTTTTCGTCAATGACCACAACGTAACGTTGTATGATACACATGAATGACAGGTTCTATTTTAGTTTTGGTTTTTTTCTCTTGAAGATATACAACGCTTCATTTTATTTAGTTTATTTCAATGGTTTTTCCTCCGAGTCTTGTTGGACATTGATATTTTTTTTGCTATATTGGGATTTTTTGGTCGGTTGGCCTTGACGAGAAACTGAATGTCTCTTTCATTATTTATCAGCTGGAATGGTAAATACCAGCCAGCTCCCCAAGTCTGCTATTTAGCATGCCGTATCTCACATTTAAAGGCACAGAGATGATAAGTGACAACATTAGAAACGACATAGAGGAATATAAACTGCGGTATTTGTTGTCTACACTGGAGCATGTCATCCGTATTTTCACTCATATCATTGGCGATTGGAAGCTAACATGTCAATAGCCATCGTATCATGGCTTAATTCTACCCAGAAAAAGAGTACCTGGTTCACTAGTCCCCTCTATGGTGCAACGTCTCCATCTCCATTATACATTGCCCTCACAAACCATTAATTGCACCAGGAAGAGGAAAAGTCGCCACGTAAAATCAAGCAACAGGGTACTGTATAAATTTCACAATTAATAAAAAATGGTTTCGCCTAAAAAGAGAATGCTGAGTCTCATAAAATAACTCATGACCCAACGCCTCTTGACCTCCTCGGTTTCTCATATCGAATCGTCACTGAGCCACGACTCATGAGTCCGGTGGCCCCCTTCCTCTCATTCACATCACACAAACACCCTCCATCTCTTTTTAAACGTATTGGGACAGCCACCTGATACCATCGCCGTAACCCTGTCGCATAACCACGGAGCACATGAAGAGCTCGATAGGTCGGATACCCTCCAGCTGCATCCGGCCCTTTCCAGTTGTCTGGTACAAGCCCAACTGGTGTCTCAGCTCGTCCTCGGAAACGGCGTCGGGGTGGTCGATCTTGTTGCCCAGGATCACAAAGGGAACCTTGGAGAGCTCCTCCATAGCCAAAAGGGCGTCGAGCTCGGCCTTGGCCTCGGGGAATCGCTCGTGGTCCTTGGCGTCGACAAGGAAGACGACACCGTTAACATCGGGGAAGTAATCTCTCCAGATACGACGGGCTGGTAGGTAGGCAGTCAGTATGGTAAGCATACATGTGAGATCTGGTGGAAGCTTCCAATGGTGGGGCTGAAATTTCAAGGTAGACAAAACTAAACAATCAAAAGTCAAATAATAGACATACCTTGCTGGTGACCGCCCAAATCGAAAGTGTTGAATCGAACGTTGCCAATGGCGAGTTCCTCAGAAGCTACAGGTGTGTCAGGACGATCCAGGCCATCATGCATGCAAACCCCGCGGCGGGAGCGGAAAACTTACTAGGGTGGAGAGTAGGTTGCAGGATAGCAACTCGGTCGTTCTATAAGAAACCCCGACATCACGTTAGAATATCGTATCCCTCGCAGCTCGGTCCGTTTTCTGTGTCGTCGGAATCAACCATGTGCGCAACAGCCCATCCGCCGCAGGAGCACGTGTGCGTGTTGCGCCATGGTCTCTCCCGCCCCCGGCCTCTCTTATCGGCGACATACCTTGAGCATGTGAAGCAACGTGGTCTTTCCGGCATTATCGAGACCCAGGAACAGCAGCTTGGCATGTTTGTTGAGCAAGCCCAAAGAGGACAAAACGTCGTAGACTAGAGCGAGAAAGCAAGAGAGAAAAACGTCAGCCTCTGCAGTGTCGTCGTCGCCGTATGCAAGAGAGTGCATAGCAGAAAGCGGCGGGATCAAAGGCCAAAGGACGGAATACATACACCAGTTAACGATCCACATGGTGGGCGATTGATTGCGAAGCCAAAAGGATGTTTGTACTTGTTTGGTATCTCAGAGCCTCGATGGGTGGAAGGGGGAAGAAGAAGACAAAAAAGGAACAAGCAAAAGAAGTTGAAGTGTGATGATGTCGATGCAGGCTAGAATGGGATCGGAAAGGACAATCATGTGTTTTACCGCCTGTATGGAAGGCAAGGGACGGGAACACGTGACGTGCCTTGTTGCTCTGGCACCAAACTTTGTGACTTTTGCGATGGTGGCAATTCTGCGCGGGCGGGAAGTATTTTGTTGGCAAACTGACTGGGAATATCTCCATCATACTGGATATCTTACAAAATATATAATTTTCTGGCATTCATGGGTAAGTTAAATTTCATGATGATGTGTTCTTTTGTAGGTTCCTTGCTCAATCTATTTCAGCCTTTTCAATAGATTCAACATACGTGGCGTAGATCGATCCAAACCGGGTTCACCTCTACGGATTACGTGGCTTGAGAGCATCCCTTGTTATCACTCACCGAATACAACAGTCACAGCGCTGTCACCGGAACGAAAGTAGTTTAAGAGTTATAATCTTTTCAGATTCAGTATTACTAAGGTATCTAGTAATAATGCCGACAGCATTCAAGTGTCTGCCTCCAACGCCCGCTGAGAACCCGCATCCCTATGCGTCTCATGGTTGTATCCAAAAAGCAGACAAAAAAGCCTTCCCGCCCTGTGTCCATTGTTGTACTGTCTTCAGTGTGCTTGCTTTCCGCTGATATAGGGAAATGACAAGATGATCAAGTATAAATATCGTTATGTACAGGAGCCGCCCGTCAAAGAGGCAAAGTCTCCAAGAAAAGTCATGTAATTATATAAAATAGAAAAGTCGTAAAAATCGTGAAAATGAAAAAGGGACAAAAGAAAGAAGGTTGGACACTGGTCTAATAGGACGGGACTGTGGAACCCATTGCCTATTGAATGCTCAACTCCTCTCCGGTGCGCCTCATCAGAAAGTAAAAACTTTTTCTCCTCTAGCACGAGAGAACATAGTTGCCCGGGTCCTTCTTACCCGCCATGAGCAACCCAAGTTCTCGCATGCGTTCGGCGCCGAGGCCAGGAAGCGGCTTGCGCTCAGGGATCTGCCCACGTCGGGCGCGATCGCAGTACTTCTGGAAGAACTTTTCCTTGCGGCGCAGGCGCTTCTTCTCAAGGCCCTTAACGATGTCAATGGCACTGCGAATGTGTGCATCAGTGTCTGAGGAGGTCTTTGAGCCCTTGGGCTGCTTCTGATGGCGGAAGATGGCTGCAGGTCTAGGCAGGGACTTGGTCTGGGTAAGACCGGGGCGGCCAGCCAGTTGGAACTTGGTGTGCGCACCCTGTCGGGGAGTCTGGATGGGAGTGGCAATGGCCACAGCCTTGGGAGCCGGGGAACGGGCTCGACGAGGCGACTGGCGGTCAAAAAGAGGCTTGGGGGATCGAGCGCGAGGCTTGGGGGCGGGAGAGCCGCGTCGCTTAGGAGGGGGAGAACGGAATCGTCGGGGAGACGGGTTGGCGTTCTTTCGCCTCCTGCGAGCACGGTCTGTCTCCATATCGAGATCCTCCATGGCGCCGTGGATCCAAGGATGCTCGTCGCTGTCAGCAGCAGCCACATAGACATCCTCATCGTCCTCCTCGTCAAGGTCCGAAGCCGGGAAGCTTGGGTCAATGTCTTGAGGGATGATGCGCAGCTTCTCGTTTCTACGAGCAGCGAGGCATGAGAGGTAGGCGTCTTCGACGGGTCGATCCTCGTCCAGAGTGCCGCACACGAAGTCGGTGCTGTCAGGCAAGTCCGGAGCCTCGACTTGAGGTCCGATGGGGCGACCCTTGACGGATCGACGAGGGCTGCGTCTGGTGCCAATGGAAGAATCCGATTGCTCAGTCAACGAGAGTCGACGAGCCAAGCGGGGAGTGACCTGGCGTGGGACAGATGGGGCACGGCCCGGCGTCCACAAGACCATGTTTTCGTCCTCGTCATCTTCCTCATCGGAATCAGCGAAGCCAGTTTCTTCGTCAGTGTGGTAACCGTCGGAGCCGTCGTCCACTTCATCATCATCCTCGTCATCTTCTTCATCCTCATCATCATCCTCATCCTCCATATCCAAGACATCAAGCTCATCATCCTCATCCTCGTCTTCGTCATCATCTTCATCTTCATCATCATGGCAGTCTCAGCCTCATCTTCTTCTCGTTCCTCCATCTCAGCCTCCTCTTCAGCTTCAGCTCCTAGACGGCGAAACAGGTTCTCTTTGACCAGGGTATCCGAAATAGTAAGCTTGGTCTGAGTGGAGTCCTCTTGTCGGATCCAGTCATCCTCGCGAGCCATGCCACTGGCAAACTCGTGGAACTGAGATGCATCCCTGATGAGCTCCGTTGATGAAGCACGAAGGAATCGAGGTCGAACAAGCGAGGCCTTGACAGACTCCTGCTGGGCAGGGACGATTCGAGGAGAGATGGGGACGGGAAGAGTCATACTCCGCTTAGGAGTGGAGGGCTCGTAGGGCTTGGGGGAAGTCTTCTGTGCAGAAGACGGGCGAGCTGTGCAGGCAAACTTGATGCAGCGCTTTGGCGGTTCCTGTGCCAGTGGGGTCTTGAGCGTAGGGGGAGAGGCAGCTGACGGAGCAGCAACAGCAACGGCCTGTGGCTGAGCCTGGGGCTTGGCAGCACAGGCGAACTGAATGCATCGCTTTCGAGGAGCTTCTTGGGCACGAGGAGCTTCTTGAACAGGCTCCTCTACTTTCTTGGCACCGAAAAAGCTGGCTAGGAAGCCAGTAGCGCCATGGCGAAGACGAAGCGATGAGAGGTCCGGGAGAGGTGGGCTGGGAGTATTGGTTCGGGAAGGGCTGGTGAGACCAGTATCGCTGGTCAAATCAGCGGTAGAAGCAATACTAGCATTGCTGACCATGGAACGGCGGCGCTGGCTGTAGGTCTTGGAAGGGTGAAAGATGTGGCCGTCCTCCTCATCAGACTGGCCCAAGATGGCCTGGGTCAGTAGCGAGGATGCGACCTGTTGTGGGCGGACCGGCGCTCTCTGGAAAGGTAGAGGCTTGGGCGTGGGCATGTACAGCCTGAGTTCTGGAGGCTCGTCGAGGTCCTCGACGAGATCTGAACCTTGTATCGCCCACTCGGGGGCTTGTGACGTTGAAGGAAGAGTTGCCATGATCGATATGGTAGGCATTAGGACTTCTGAGGTGGCGGTTGTGGTGAGTGAATTTCAAGCAGGCGGTTGATTTGGTGTCCGGGTCGAGAAAAAAGTGAGGTCCAGGGATAGCAACAAAGAGGTCGTTTCAACGTTCCGATACTGCTTTAAAGCAGGACAAGGAAGTAATCGACAAAAGAGGTTTGAGGGTGGTTCAACTCGAGAGGGGTTAGAGGATTGTGTCGTAGTAGGGCGAAGCGTGTAAGCCGACACGAGGCTTGCAGCCGGGGCGAGAACAAGGTCTCGTAACAAAAATGTGTCCCTGAGGACGACGATGCTATAACATCAAAACCAACATGATCAATACCAAAGAGTCGGAAGCAAAGGTAGTGGATGTGAAAAGGACTAAGAAGCCTTTTTGGGGCCCGCGTGTGTGGTATAAGTGTGTTTGAGGCGGGCGGAAGGCCAGTCCACTTTAAGCAGCGCAGTGTGGTGATCCGGGGGGGCAGACTCGCAGGTCGAATCAACGCAAAGCAACGACAAAAAAGGGTCTTGCAGTAACGGGTGTGCGGTTATAGCAATAGAGGAGCCCTTCTTGGCAGATTCCGGATGACGTCCGTCCAGATGTGGCGTGGCGGACCTGACACGACAGAAGCCGGGAGGTCGGTAGGGGTGTGACGAGGCGTGGACGTAGACGCCGATGCAGGGATCTGCGATGTCTGGGAGATGGATTTGGATTGGATTTGGATTTTGGATTTTGGATTTGGACAAGACAAGGCGAGACAGAGGTCTGAGACAACTGCCCGTGCTCGAATCCGCGTGCTTGGCGCAATCCTTTGTGTCTCAATGATGCCGAGAGAGAGTTGAGGAGAACGGCGAGAAAAGACCAGAGGCCGCCACGCAAGACAGTGGAAGAGCACAAGAGGGAAGAAAAAAAAACAGGCCGACGGCAGAACGACTGGAGAAACTGAAAACTGGTGAGGGATAATAGCTGATCTGCCGCCACTGCAGACTAGCACAAAAGCATCCATCCACCCTTCATTCTCGTACGGAGTACAAAATGCAAAAAACGGGGTCTTGGGGGATGGAGAGAAAGCCCCAGAATAATGGAAGCCCGTACAGTGCGAGGCTGATCGCTGCACGTGCCTGACCATCCGGTTTTAGCGTCTCGTGCCGCTCAGGAGCGCATCATTCTGGACTGCAGATGAGCAATGGCGCCTTGGGGGGCACAGTGTGCACAGTGTGCGGGCGCCGCAAGCTGGGACGGGCACGAGCACGGTGGGATGCACCGTCACAAGCACAAGCACAAGCACAAAAAGCACCTGAGCAGCAACACAGTTGACAAGTTACAGAACCGTGTGGGGGCAGAAGGGGGTGCACGCAAGACTTTAGGGGGGGTTCGCAAATTGCCCAGGAAGAGGAGCCACTGAGTGAGTGGTTTTCCTTGGCGCTGGGCCAGTTTGATTTTCGCAGCGGCCAGTGTCTGGTGTCTTCTCTCTCTGTTCCAGGCGCTCTTTTTTTTTCTGGCCCTTCCACTCGCTCTCTTTCGGTATGGCGTGGCTGAGCGCCGCCTCGATTCGCTGGCTGCAGGGCTCCAGCCGGCGAATGGCCAGCGCTGTTAGTGCCTGTACTGGATTGTACTGTAGCGGACTGGCAGCACCGTTACAGGGCCTGCGCGCCAGCCAATACAGCTCCAGCGCTGTGCTGCCAACGCCGTGCGGGTCACAGTCGTGATTGAAATTTCTCAAGCCCGCGCTGGACGCAGAAAATTGGCGAAGCAGCGATCGGCCGGCCGAAGCCAGCCAACTTAGCCCCAGGCGCTAGCCACAAAGAAGCCCGCTGTCGTCATGGTGCGGCCAAACGGGCTCGATTTTGCCTGGGCGAACGCATGGCGCATCGAGAGCTGCAATAGGGCAGCCGAAGGGAGGGTGAGCTGATGATTGCTTGCCATCCACCAGAAGCTCGCATCCCATCCATCTTCCATGGAGAAAGAGGCAAACCCGCCAGTTGATCAATCAACATCAATCAGTCAAATAGAACGGAGATGGAGGGAGGGGGGCCAAGGGGATTGCTAATATTAACACTGTACCTGCACGGTACCATCCATCCTCAATCAATGCTACCACTTACAGCATCAAATCACCTTTGGTTGTTCAGACAGCCGAAACAAACAGCAAGGGGAGGCGAGCGTTTCCTCTCCATGTGCCGCTCGCTTCCCCGCTCGCATCTGCATTTCAGCACACAGCTGCCAGTGTGAAAGCGTCGATGCCCTTGTCAGGGGTGCGCGCACAGAGCTGCGCGAGAGCAAAAGGAGCAGGCAGCTTTCCCATGGAGATCTCAGCTTCGCATGACTAGCACCAAGTGTATCGATGTTGCAATCACGCTACTCCGTCTTTCTTGTCCATATTTGCTCCGTAGCGGCTCCCGAGCACCGGCGGTACATGTTCCCGTACATGCAGCCTGTGATATTTGCTCCGTACCTTGCAAATTTCCGCTTGCCTCGTCCTTGGGGCTGGACGCCCAAAATGTCTCACAGGATTGTCGCTTAACTGTCCAGCCGCCCTGGCTCTGCGCTATTCGTGTTAAGCATATATCGTACAAGACATGTTTCTCTCTCGTCCCAGCAGAAATGTCCTAGACAACATGGATACGAGGATACGAGACCCTACCGTGCGTGCGTACTGTGCTGTACCGCAAAATGCGAACTTGCAGCAGATGCTCCCCCCATCCCCAATTCCAATTCGGGTACCTGAGGCCATGTACTCGAACGGAGTAGTACAGGTAGTACCTGACTCTCGTGAGCACTCCTTCATGTGCGTACATCAAAGCACGAGTAAGGGATGTTCGCCATCTTGCTGGTATATCCGTACCAAGAGCGGCAAGCGAGGATTGACCCAGCCGTCAAATCTTACCGCTAAACAGATCCTCCTTGGCAAATCTAAATGTCTGATTACATGGGTAGCACAGGAATAGAAACGGGCAAGAAAAAAGGGAGCCTCAGGCGCCATGGAATTTGGAAACAGCCTCAAACTTGCCATCATGTGAGGCTCAGCAAGCACCCAGAAGTTCGAGTCACCCGGCGCCAAGCAACGAATGGCATTGGATGCATTACTTGCACTCGTAGCAAGCCATAAGATTGTTTTTATGCAGCTGTTTAGTGCATCATGATGACGGGAGACGAACCCACTAGGCTCCCCAATTCCATCCTATCCCAATCCCGTCCTATTCTTAGGCCGAGGGCTGGCAAGGGCCTTGTTTTCTGGCAAGATATTGCCTCATAGTAAAAAAGCGCCAAACATGAACCCTTAGCGCGCCGCTCCCAGGGTCATTTGGCGCGTGAGCTGGGGTTGCTTGCTCTCATGCCCGGAGCAAAGCTGTGCTGCTGTGCGCCATCCCATCACAGAGGATCACTCCAAGCGAGAGAGCTGGCTCCGCTCACAAGGCAGAGGAAGGTCTTGGGTCCAACTCACCGCCCGGTGCAAAATTGGCCGTGCTGGTACTGTAAGATCAGCCCTTTTTTAGCATTTCGAACGCTGATGGAACAACAGAAGCGTGAGAATGATTGAGGTCAACAAGGATGATGCTCATTGCCCTCAGGGGAGCCGTCAGCAGGCGAGGCTCACTTCCGCGCCTAGAATAACAGCTCTGTGCCATCATATAACCAGATCCGGGAGCCTTGGTAGCAATGGTCTAGGTCATGATGCATACTTTGTAGGTAATGCAACTGCGTGATCAGACGTTCAAGTCGCATTGCTTGCTGAATTGACCAATGAGTGGCAGGCTTTGGTATCTTGATAGGTGCTGGCAGAAAGATCCAATCAAGCCCAGCATTTCGTTTCGGCTGCTACCAACGGCAGCACATTAATCAGGAGATGCATGTGTGAGCATGAATGCATCTCGCTTCACTGTAAGGCGTATGTACGAGTACTGTGAGGGACCCTCGCCTCGGGCCACAACCGAGTGAAAGCCGTGCCAGCCTGCAGCTCCCACGGTAGCTTCGATTTGCTCGGCACAGGCGCGTTCTTCGCAACACCAGTAATATTTTGCCTTCCAATCGTCCTTCTCGCCTTCAAATCGCACTGTCTCAGTACTCGGTGCCTGGGCGGCCCGTATCTCACATAGCGCCATTTCCGAGGTCCCTCCACAGTCCGTCTTGATCGCATCGTGCCGTTGAAGCGAAAGCGCGAAAACGCCACTATCCAACGGCCGCATTCGGAGGGATGTGGCAAGCTCCAGTGCGCAAAAGCTGCTGTGAGGTCTTCTTGGTCTCCCACACAGAGTGGCACACAGTCGAGTCCAGACCTTTGTAGACGCGATTCACTAGCTCCAATTCCGCACCATCCTGTAAGAGCTGTACTGTACTCCGTAGCAGAGAAGAAATTGATGGGTCTGTTTTCTTCTTTCGTTTTTTCCTCTTAGTTAGTTCCCTCCTAGCCGTTGGAGCCGCAGATTTCATCGCCATCTCGCAATGGCTCGGCCTTGCCGGTGTTTGCCCGGCATCTTAACAGATCCAGCTTTTTGGGCGTGGGAAGACCGATGCTCCGTCCTCCAGCCGGATTGATCAAAAATCAAGCTCCGTACTCCGTTGATTCCGTTCTCCACGGAGCCGAGGCTGTTGAGCGAGTCACCCCTTTACACGCATTTCCTCGCTCCACCCAAAACTCTCTGCTTCATTCCCCCCGGACATCCCGCTTGCACAAACAAAGGTAGGGAGACAGGCTGGCTCGGCTGGGTTAGTGCTGTAATAAGCCGACGTGCATGAGGCCCTATGTCGATATTGCATGCACGAGCTGCTCCTTACCCCAAACATACAAGTAAAGGGGACGCTTGGGATTCGCCAACGGCTTGTCATCGCGTGGCGCGGTCGTTATTTGACATGTAGCGCAAAGCTGGACCTCGCACACGGCGATCACAGCAAGCTGCGCCATGACGCCTAGCGTCTGTCAAACAATGGCAAAAGAAAGAATTCGAGTACTCCGTATGTAGTATTTGGAAAAGAGGCAACGGCCGCCATGACTCTAGAAGCGGTCGATCAGGTTACTGGAATGCGACCCCCCCTTATCAATGGCCATCCATGTTGCAGCCAGTTGGCCGCATGCAAATCGCAAGTGACACAGCAAATGGAACCACGTTGCCTTCGCGTATCATGCTCCGGGCCCCATGCCGAGCAGCGCAGCCAAACCTCATCACTCGGCTGCATGCAGTAATCTCTCAGCCAGAGCTGCAAGTTGGGCATTGCATGCACAAAGTATGTATGCCGGACACAGGGAGAGACATGGATGCCACCCAGGGCGCAGTCAGTACGAGTACTCCGTGCAGTAGATTCGATTCCGCTCGGCGCCTCCAGAACATGTCGACGTGACGAAAAAGGGAAATAAACAGGACAGAACACAAACTACCGTCGGAGCCGGCGCATGCAGCTGATCCCTTCCGAGAGCTGCAATCCGCCGCCACATCCGCCCTTAACACATTCAGATCGGCAGGAGGGCTTGAATAGAAGCCGTTGTGTGGTTCCGAAAGTGGACAAGTTCGTCATACACACAGCAACTTACAAAGAAAGCAGCAGACATCAGAGTGACAAACCCCAAAGCATGCGAGCCCAACTGTTGCCACAAGATATCCAATGCGAACCGCAGAGAGACAGCGCGGGGGTGGGAGAGAGGGCTCGCATTCTTCGTCAGCGGTCATCGGGTCAGCAGCCATTGGGAGCCAGCTCTACGCCAGAATAGGCGTCGAGCCCGACACGACCAAGAGCTCCATGATACCACGTCGCTTTGCGCGGTTCGCCCCTCGTAATCTTCAATTTCTCTCAAAACGACGAGTCGACCCAGTTGCGCTAATGTGGTTGTGGTTCGAAAAACCCCACGGACGGTTCAATGGATGGACTGGGCTGCAACACACAAACCCCGCATCGTCTCGACGTGCTTTTCTGCTTGCTCGATACGGCCACGAATTAAAGGGTCTGGCTGTCTGGCTCTCTAGCTGGGCCAAGGGATGCGCATCCTGAGTGAGAATGCGCAATGCGGCACGCAGCCCGTCGAGAGCCAAACACAGCCCGTTGTTCTGGGAGGCTGTGGGAAATGATGCCACCTTGTTGGCAGTTCGGCCGCATTGCCCGTGCATGCTGCACAAGTTAGCACACCTTTACATGCGAGGCCTTCCCAAAGCGTCGCCGTACCTTGATCCAACGACGTCGCGATATATTGCCATGCACATGCTACTGGCATCTGGACGCAGGTAAGGACCCTTCGTAAAACAGACGGCCAATGGACAGCCCTTCAGCTACGGGGGCGGCTGGAGCAAGGGCTTCTCGCCTCATTCGTTCAACAAGACAAGCCACGGACATACGGGGGATGTGTATGGCGGGTTAACGTCGGCCTCAAGAGAGATGCCTTTTAGCCTCAGGCATCAGAGCCTCATTTCCTGCTGCCTGTACTCGCAGTCTTGGCCTGCCGTTTGGCGGTGAGAGTCAGGGCCGCTGAGCCAATGGCAGCGCGCATGTCTGGACTGACCGTCAACAGCCCTTTTCGGCCACGAGACTCCGTACATAATGATACCGCTGCGGAATATGAGCTCCGTCATATTCCGTGGTACCAGAATTACTCGTCGCGGTTGCTTGTTCGTACTCTTGGGAACAACGGTTGCTCCGTAAGAGCAATTGGTCCCCTTTACGGAAGTCCCCTTAATGCACTGCAACGATGCGAGTTTGATACGGTTAATTACCTCCGTTCTGGCTCCTACAACCTGGCCTGGGCTTTTTCATTTACACTGATTATGTAACGTAACTTGGATGCTCACTTTGCAGTAATACGGACACGTCTTGCTGGTAGACAGCTTTAATGCTGAATTCAGGTATTCATGAGACAGAGCTTGTCTCGCACGCCCTCCAAGAGAAAATAAGGTAGGATACTAGCAGCCTGATGTTTGCAGAGAGAGACACATGGCATTCTCAGTCGATTGACTTGTTCTGTTAAGCTTAAAATAGGACGGCCTGGACTGAGCCATGAACCAGATTCCCAGAGTCATCGTCTCACGACGTGTAAACACGCAAAATCCATGTTGTCAATTGCTCTCTAGCGATTGGCCAGGACAGCAAATTCGACTGAGACAAGCCAAGAGCAAATTAATCAGTTTGAGCCAGACGCCCACTCTCGATGAAGCTAGATTGACCAAAGCTCCCCAAATACGGCACAATTGCACGTCCAAGAGCTCACTCAAGCTTGGAGATTTGACGGCCGACGCAAAATTAGCGGCCTCGCCTGTTGTCGGGTGTTTAATTGTTTCTTTTACCCAAGGGGGCAGACATAGTAAAGCTGAAGTACACAGTGTAGTTGGCCATCGTTCTTTTTTCCTTAGTCCCCAAGCCACCCGCTAGTTTGGTCCAACCGTGTAAGACTGTGCTTCTTTTTGTTGGAAAATTTTGTTCTAAATTTTTTTTCCCTCGCGCTTTCGCTAGTAAAACAGCCCGTCGCGCCGATGGGGCCACCCACCGAAGGTCAACCGGTCTGCAGCGGTTGAGCTGGCTCTAAGAAGATGGGGTAAAGAGAAAAAAAAGTTCGTGAGAAAAAAGGATGAAAAAAATTGGCGCACTAAGTGTTGGGGTTGGAGAAATCTCCTCTTCGGCGAGATTTCTTAAATTTTTTTCTTTCCCTTTTGGTCCACTCTGGAGGTGAGGCTGTTGTACCCCATGCTCGTACTCAGCTCGTCCCCATTTACATACCCGTACAGCTTGGCTCATACCTCGTACCTGTAAGCCCGTATGTATTGGGTTGGAAGATAACACACGAAATCATATTTGTTCTCGTTGCCAAGATCAGTAAAAACTCTCGTATCAATAAAAGGGGGCGGCTGGCGGCCCGTATTGAACAACAGAGGAGCGGCCGCACGTGCTGGCTACCTTATAACCTTATCAAACTCTACTCTCCATCCGTCTCTCTGAGACATATCCATAGTCTAGATCTCTTGTCCTCAAGTCTTGAGCAATGGCAACTTGACGTGAGGACACCCCTTTCTCTTGGCACTTGTGAATCACGCAAATTGACATACCGCGCTGTCAAACGCAGTGGAACATCACGGGTGGCACAGCAGGAGATGCTGCATAGCGATAACGGAGTTGAGGGAGAGGGAGAGAGTTTTGGCGGGAAAAGTCAAAACTGTAAAGCCACCCGAGAAGCCATTACACCCCATTCCAGATGGCGAACCACGTTACTTCTGTCTCTTGGGCACAGGTAAAGCCACACAAGATTCCAGGCCTTTTCAGCTGCTTGTGGCACCCGACAGAATGCCATTCCCGTGTGTTGAGTGGCATGGTATAGGTTTGGCTGGACCTGTGGATTGTGGGAGGCGGTTGTCGAACGAAGTGAGCTGATAACTGAAAGAAATGGCATGAAGCTAAGCCGTGGGCAGAGTTACTATCGTCATTCCACATCCCTTTCATGAAGATGGTGTGTTTTCGGTGCCATGGCTGCGTATAATTTCCTCGGAGTTGTTGATTCAGCTGGGTGTAAGTCTTCGCCATCGGATGCTAACGTAACACCTTGACGACAATTACCCCCTAGAAAATTATTTGTTATACAGCGAGGAAACAGGTGGCAAGTAGAACCACAGGATACGTCGCTCCAGCCCAGTCCCCCGAAGCTGTTTGATGAAATGAGTTCGAGTCTATCAAAGCTGCTGTTGTAGGTTATGGGGTGAGCTTCCTTGCGTGCGAAGGCAAAATTTTGTCAGTTCTTCGAATAGTATGCCAATTAGCTTTACCTGGTAATACATTCATTGATTGAGTTTCCATGAGCCTATAGGTGATTTTCGTATCTTCAAAACCTCGTTGGTTCGCTGCAAGTGATGATGCATAGTCACCAAAGTATATGCAGTCTTAAAACGCAAACCCTTGCAAACTTCGACTGTAAGCTGTAAGCAGTACGAGTAGCAATCTATTCTCTTCCCCAACTATTGAAGTATGAGACCCAATCGAGTCTGACACGAACATGCAATGTTATAAGTAATTCCATATTTTGATTAAAAAAATATAAAAAAATTAGAAACGTATTCTAAACGGTTCATCAACTCTCACGACGATCAAACCGAAGAACCCGACTCTTCAAAGATGTCAGTTGATCATCACGTGCCAAAGCACGTGCTCTGCGGCGGGCGATTTTCCCGCTAGCCGAATTAATGACTGCAGTCCGGCAAAGATTCGTGCCAGCGACTTCAATTGAGCTCACCACAAGCAACGACTCAATCGTCCTCACAGTCACCATGAACTCCCTCCGTGTTGCCCGTGCGGCTCTCCGAGCTCGCCCTACAGCCATGCGAGTGGCCATCCAGCGGAGAGGATATGCCGAGGCCGTCCCCGACAAGGTGAGGATGCTCCGGATCATGAGCCTCAAAGGCTTGCAATTTATATATCGCTAACTGAAATTTCTGTAGATCAAGCTGAGCTTGGCTCTGCCTCACCAGGTATGAATTCTACACCTCGAGGAATCGACTTTTACCGAATATGCGATCCGATTGGGCTGGTGTGGAGGAAATGCGACAGTCGACGAATGTTCTCGGTGCTAATTGCCGCAATGCTTTGCAGTCCATCTACAAGTCCCAGGACGTCGTCCAGGTCAACATCCCCGCAGAGTCCGGCGAGATGGGTGTCCTCGCCAACCACGTTCCCTCCATTGAGCAGCTCAAGCCCGGCTTGGTCGAGGTTGTTGAGGAGTCCGGCCCCGCCAAGCAGTTCTTCCGTATGTCATGACCCCTCCGAGTGTGCGACTCCATGGACAACACAAGACTGATGAACGCCTGTATAGTGTCTGGTGGCTTTGCTACCGTCCAGCCCAACTCCGTCCTGAGCATCAACGCCCCCGAGGCCTACCCCCTGGAGGACTTCAGCGCTGAGGCTGTCCGCGCTGGTATTGCCGAGGCTCAGAAGGTTGCCAGTGGCAATGGCAGCGAGCAGGACATCGCTGAGGCCAAGATCGAATTGGAGGTGCGTGAAGCAATTTATGCTGCGAGTCAACGAAGAAACACTAACATGCCGCTGCCAGATTCTCGAGACCCTTGCCACCCTTGTCAAATAAACGAGTATAGAAATATAACCCTTGTACAACTTTTCTACCTGTCTTTAGCGCAGAGTCCATATAATTGATATCAGTTGTGGTACTGTCACATGAAAGAAAAAAGTAGACACCTGCTGCATCCTACAACTCCTGGGAAATGCACTTTGTATCTATGTAGCAGCGGCTCCTAAAATAATGAAACGAAATCACCACTTGCCCATTCCTTCCTCACCGTAGGAGCCCACTTGCCTCTTCAGAATACTTACCTTGGACGCACAAGGCAACTCCCTCTGCTTTGCTCCTGTGCATCTTTCTTCTTTGTTTTTGGGGTCATGTATTTTCCGTCTGACTGCTTGTCTTTCTCCCCCCTCCAACGCTTCTCCATAGTCATAATCATACCGATGCATCGTCTATTATAGACTATACTTTACTTCTTATCCATCAACTAACATGACATATCCCGAGTTCAGCGACCCCGCCACTCTTCTTAGAGATGCCATATCGTTTGATGGCGTTCCGGACGACCTGGTGCCGTCTGGCTTCGTCGAGTCTCGCATACGGCAGCTCAACACCATATCGAGCAATGACAACTTAGATGTCCAGAATTTGCCATATACTACGAATACCCGCGATGGTGCATATATTTGCAGCCCAGCCTGTCCGCGGACGCGGGTCGAAGTGTCTGCTTCACCTCCAGTGGGACATTCGTACCCGGGCTTGAGGATCAATGACAACCATAACGATGACAACGGAGTTGCTTGGGAGGTTGCGTCGACAAGTGCTCACATGTTTAACGTCAGGCCGAGCTTGAGAGCCTCGAGATCGAGCAATTCATTGGGATTTCAAAGTCCAACTCGAGATCCCAGCCGGTTCCGAAGTCTGTACAGATCAAACCGGGCTGCCAACGAAGTCAATGACACGAGACCAGGCTTCAAACTTTCCAGACGTTCTCACCCGAATCTCCAAGCATCATATTCGAGTATTCGGTCAAGACAGAATGCCCCTGAAAGCTCTAGAAAGGAGCAGCAAGATGTATTGGAAATGTTTGACATGTATGGAGTCTCACGACCAGAGGGTTGGCTGTCAGATGAGAAAGATCGACAGCAGGCATTGGGGATGAAAACCGTCCAAGTATGCCATTCCTGTGGTGGGTATCTGCATACACGAGCGCGGTGCGCAAGATGTGGACATGAATTCTGTTCCAAGTGCAAGACAGAGTTGGTGGGTAGTCTGTCTACACATCTCCTAGGGAGCCGAGAGCACGGGCAAGGCCAACAGAAGCTGAATCAAGGGACATGGAACCAAGGGATAGCTCACAGCCGGAGTCTTGCCAATCTATCTGAGCCTGTACTCGGCGCAGAGAAAGGTAGGTTACGTGAAGGTATAATTTGGCATACATAAGCTAATATCCTGGCATAGGTCATCGTCTATCTCATTCGAAGAGCCGTGACTCTATCACGGGACATCCTAGAGAAAGCCAACTGGGACATGCTGAGGCGGAAAGACAAGCACGCCAAAAATTTCGACATGAGCGCCGACATCGCCTGGAGAAATCCTATAGCGAAATGGCTATCTCTGAGCAGTGCTCTGATTGCCCGACTTGCCATGTAAACAGCGACCCTACGAAACACAGCATCTGCTGCGTTGCTCGACACTCTCCCTCAAGGAGGGATGTCATTGACCAGACGAATAGAAGCACCGAAGAAGATACATATAATAAGATCTCCAAAGACTCCCCTAAAACGGCTGTACAGACTCTGAAAGGGCTTCTCAGCCTGCACACTTTGGATCAAGATATTTTTTGGACTTGTTCAGAGGATCCAGCAACGTCCCAGAGTGCCACTCTGCCTCACACGACCCATGGCAACCGGAACACACCGAAACCTATCCTAGAAGGGGCTTCCCATGAAAGCATAGACTCGGTAGATCTGGAAACATATCAGACATCACCACCGGACAAGGCTATTTGGAAAACTCCGACAATTCGTATCTCGCCAGCTGGAGAATACAATGAGGAGCCGGAGCTTCAGCAAGACGTCAGATATGATGATCAGATGGGAAACACTGGGGAGCAACAACGCCAAGGGTTATCATATGGGGGCATGGGATCGCCTGTTAGAAAGGCAAATGATTGGACTCCAAAAATATCAGAAAAGGGGCTCGGATCGCAAGATTCGTTGAGAAAAGCCACCAGCGCAAGCAAGAGTCCCCAGCGAAGTATCGAGTCTTCTGATCCTTCAACATGGAAACAACAACTAAGGAAGATCAATGACACACCGACATTGATGAGTAATTCCCCGAGGAAGGAGTATACATTGTTGGCCTCTGGCTCTCAAAGGGATCTCAACCAGTCTACAGCAGAAAGAAATCAGGCAGGAGATGTTATGAAAGAGCCGACGATTCCTCCCGTTACCCCTCATAGCGAGTCCGAGATTTCCCTGAGTCGTCACGTCTGTGAGTGGCGCTCACGGTATTTGGGGCTTAGTGATGCATTCGATAAGCTCAAAATCGAATTGGATATTGCGCTGGAACACCAAGCGAGCCAAGGCATTGCTGGTGGGGAATTGGGGGGTGCTTCTCATCAGCATCAATACGATGATTATGGAATCGAGGGGTTGACCATTATTGTGCACAGAAGAAGCAAGGAGGATCTAGTCCTCAACACAGATTTGAGAGAAGGAGAACCCGCTCATGGGGAAGAACAGTAAGCGAAGGCATCTTTGATGGCCAAGGGCAAGGAGTGGAGAGCGTATGCTATGTCTAAGATAAAACCATAGGGAAGTATTCATTATGGTCATGAGACGCTATCTGCGTTAGTTTGAGAGTCTAGTGTCTGAATATGAGACAGTCAATAGGTTAGCTAGGTAGCAATGCACTTGAATCATCATATACTTGGCACCATGAAGAAGTATCGGAACGCCGGAAGGGAATCCGAGCCTTGTGATGATATGTTTAAGGAGGGCCTACTCCATACATGTATGTATACCGGTGGTAAAGTGTACTGACGTTGACAGATCTGGTGACTTTGTCCTGCTATTCCCACGCCAAGTCCTACGCTTTCCCATGATTATCAGCATCACTACGTAGTTGCTTCAACGCTGCCTGACATGAGGAGTGCTCCTGTCTATGTACGAGTAGTATTTCTTTACATTGGAACAACCTGTTTAGGGGGCGAATATCGTGATGAATGAATGGTCGATCCGTTGGGCAACTACGGAGTAAAGGGGGGCGTGTATCTACTACATGATATCGATTCAAGGCGAGTATGCCATGATGGACTACAACAAAAGAGATGCCGATTTGACATGTCTGAGTCATTTGAGTCCCTGAGATCACTACGGTAGGGCAATTCTACTTTCTACGCACGATATATGATATCCTCACCTGAATTTTGAGGGGAGGGGAGGGAGATTGAGTTTGGTGTTGTGGTGAGCTTTTGGGCGGTACTAGAGATGGACAAGAGGTGTTTTGGAGCAAAGAATCGCCTGAGGACGGTGGATGACTAAGCTACGGCATTGCCTGATTTACCCGGCCAAGCGGGACGAGACGGTGCGAATTGTAAATTTGGCGGGGCTGTTTCTGGGCGAAATTTGCGTGTGTGGCACAGTGTTTTTTAGACGAGCGCGTACGGCCTCAATTACGATAGGCTTTCAATTTGGCCAGTTTCTATTTGTCGAGCTGAAAGCTGCTGATACCGAACCTCCGTATGGGGTGTGCGGCTGGCCGGAATGCCATTTTGATACTGGCATGCATGCATTCGGCGTGTCGAAACACCATCATTGAAGTTTCATGCAAGACGTTGTGATTATATACTGCTTGATACAGGCTTGACTCGGTGCACTAGCGGTGGCAGCATGTCTACCCGTGGTTCGATCGGAAGGGATTTTAGCGACGCAATCGTTCCTCGGTTCCGGGTGTCGGGGATCCTGGCACTCCGATTGCATCGGCATCCGGTTTTGCGAATCTGCGGAGGGTTGCGTTTACTTGTCTTGGAGCTTTTACAGTGTAGTCAATTGCAAAGTGCTGGTCAATTCCGTAATTTTCAAATTGTTGGTTTCGACGGGCATGACGAGGCGGCTCCTCAGATGGCGTACGCCCAGGAAGCCTATGTGTTGGCCCCGAGAGAAGATGTTGACAAGAGTAGATAGAGCACGAGGCCAGCTCCCATCAAGGTTCCAGTGCTGGTGGCTGCCATCTGCCTTATAGTGTTACTACTCTATTCAGCTTTCGCCCTGCCTTTTGGGTCGGCCTCATCTCATATGATTAACCACTGCTCGTATGTTCAAATTACATCAAATCGCATTCGCACGGCGTCCGCGCAGCCCCGAAATTACGGTAGCATCCATTTCCCAGATCTGTGCCTCGAAATACCACATCTCGCATTCGCCTGGGCCGAGGTCACGTGGCCACGAGAATGAGAGAAACTTTGCCAGACGGCGCCGATGCCCAATCACATGTGGCAGAGGTTGACTTGGCGTCACCGCCTGCAGAGCCAAATTTCCACTCTGGAAAAAGGGGACGAGCCTTAAACTCTGCTGGTGCTAGTGTCGAGGCCACCTTTAGATTCTGCCGTAAGACTGCGCATGTGCGCAAGTACGTTGGGCTACTAAGTATTTCTTTCGGCCCTCCTCCGTGCCTCCGTCCTTTTTCTTCTCCTCCATCCCCCCCGGCCGTCGTGAGAGTTGTCTTTTCTTCTCGGAGTTGGAAGTCGAACAGCTTCTACCCCTCCTTTTTCTCGTCACTCCTTCGTTGTGCAATCGTTTTTGCCTCGATCACTCTAAAGATTGCAATTGCAGTCTGTTTGGGCGCTTCTTCTTGGGGACAAGGTTTCGTTTCGCTTCCGTCGCGTCGCGTGTCCATTCGAGAGAAGTCTTTTCTTCGATTCTTCTTTTTCTTCCTTATAGAATTACAACAAGTCGCAAGATTTTGCTTGTGCAACTCTGCCCACCATGGCTTCGGCTCCCGCCACGTTTTACGAGCAGTTACCGCTCCCGACGCTCGATCGTCCTTTCGGCGTCCATCTATGGCCTCTCTTTGATAAGCTCTTCACAGCCGTCACTGGCTTCTCGGCCAATGACTTCAAGTTTGTGCCTTTCGAGACTCCCATGTCTACGCTCAAGTCGACTTCCATCTTCATTGTCATCTACTACATTATCATCTTTGGCGGTCGAGAGTTGATGCGCAACCGCGAGCCCTTCAAGCTCAAGGCTCTCTTCCTCATCCACAACCTCTACTTGACCGCCATCAGCGGCGCTCTCCTGGCTCTCTTTATTGAGCAGATCCTACCCACTGTTGTCCGCAAGGGTATTTTCTTCGCCATCTGCGATCACGACGGTGGCTGGACTCAGCCCATGGTCGTTCTCTACTACGTAAGTAAATTCTCTCAGCAGGCGATGTGTGGCGGTATGGCCAAAGGCTAACATGTGACGATTAGCTCAACTACCTCACCAAGTACCTTGAGCTGCTCGATACCGTCTTCCTCTTCCTCAAGAAGAAGCCATTGACCTTCCTCCACTGCTACCACCACGGTGCCACCGCTCTTCTCTGCTACACTCAGCTGATTGGCCTGACTTCCGTCTCTTGGGTCCCCATTGTCCTCAACTTGACTGTGCACGTTGTCATGTACTGGTACTACTTCCAGAGCGCACGTGGCGTCCGAATCTGGTGGAAGGAGTGGGTTACTCGTCTCCAGATCATCCAGTTCATTATCGACCTTGGTAAGTGATATTACGATGTGCCTTGTTGGCTCCCTTTTGTTGGCTCCTTACTGACTCGTTGGGCGCACAGGCTTCGTCTACTTCGCCTCTTACACCTACTTCACCTCCACCTACTTCCAATGGATGCCCAATGCTGGCAAGTGTGCCGGTGAGGAGTTTGCTGCCTTTGCCGGCATTGGTATCCTCAGCTCATACTTGGTTCTCTTCATCTCCTTCTACTTCGCCACCTACAAGAAGGGCGGCAAGGGTTCCACTACTCGCAAGTCCCTTCGCCGCATGAGCCAGGCTCCTCTGCCCGACCCCGTCCACATGGCTGCTACCATGGGCACCAAGTCCAATGGAACCACCACTGGTGCCAAGACCAACGGTGCCACCGCCCGATCCCGCAAGGCTTAAGCTGCCTGCGCGCGATGCCGTGGATATGTCTGATTGACATGTCAATGGCTAAAAAGCTCCGACGCCCAACGGGTGACGAGCATTCTTTTTTATACATATTACGAATCCAAAGGGCCAGTTCCTACGCGGCCAATTACAATTTTTAATCTCTCTTTTTTGGACATGAGGCCATTTGTCCCGGCAAATGAACCAAAATATGAATCGCTTACTCTGCGACGATGACATGTCTTTTTGCGATTATGATGACAGGAGGCTGATGACGGCTATATGGGCTAATTCGGGGCGGAACGGAGGAAAATGTTCTGGTAGGCGCAGGGCAAGGCGGGCAGTTATTGTTACGAGACAACGCCCCGGGCATACGGAGCTGCATCGCACACTTGTGCGGCAGTGTCACTGGCCAGAGAGGTCATACTGGTTTTTAATCATATTCTGTCTTATGCTGTACTATACTTGCTTGTATGTATACTTGATTCACCTGGCACGATCCATAGATGGACGGTACGGGAGGGTACAGGTTTTGCTGTAGTTTCGGTGTCTGAATATTACGTTGACGTGGTGTTGGATCCAGTTGTTTGTCAGCTTAAGCACGTGTCAAGATGCCATTTGCGATGAGTGCTGTACATCTTAATACATTAGATCCATCCAATGTTGAATTGTGAAGTAGGCATAGATAGCAATGCATCACATGTGAATTAATAAGGCTGACTGAACCGTGTTTATTTAGGGCAGTTGCAAGGCTAATGAACACATGGACGGTAAACATAACCTTGAAGCTTGTTGTAATGCAGGGGGGCTTGTGCGATTGCCATTGGATTGACTGGAACTACAAGCAGGAACTGTTCATTACATATCGATTGGACCCTGCAAAAGGAAGATGACAATGAAAATTACAGCCCCTCGCCATACAGCCATTCAAACCCTCGGGAGGTGAGAAATGAGCAAGGAGCGAGGCAAAGCAGCGGCACAGGGCCCTGAGAGCCAATCTTTCCCCGCATAATTCCATGACCATGGCCGCTGGAATCTCCGAGCGGGACTTGCCAGCGAGGGGCGCTAATGCTGGTGCCTGAGCCGTTTACAGTCCAGTACGAGCCAAAGCACTGGCCTGGGGCGCCACGCCACTAAAACGGCCCCCGAGTGTGTTCCCCCTTCAGAGGCTTGTCAGTTGCTCGTCAGTTGCTCGTCAGTTGTCCAGCCAGTCCCTCCACTCTCATTAGCCGGCGCTACAGCTACAGGCACCCAGACAAGGAACGCAAGGGGACCTGGTGGCTTCAGGTACTTCAGGTACCAGGTGGCAGCTCCAGCTCCGCTTCTGTGCTCTGAACTTTTGCACGAGAGCCGCTGTGGCGTGCAGACCAAAATACACGACATGTCCAGCTGAATCCTGTCCTCATCTCCCTCCATCTCCCTCCCCTCAACTTCTTCATCCTTTTCTCTCCTCAACTCTTCAACTTCAGCATCAACTACCTACAGTATTGAGTGCTTTGCCCCCCAGTCCAGTCCAGCCCTAACCATAGCCATAAGGGGCAGGCATCAAATACCTTTTGACGACGAACGCCCCTCGTTTGCATTTGCATTGTTTGCAAGAGACATCGCAATCCTCTGCACCGCCGCAGCCACTGACTCTCGCTGGCTGTGGAGGGACCCCCCAATTTCAGCCTCGTTATTGTTTCGCGGGGCACGCAGCAAGGGATGCGCGAGACAAGCTTGATTCAACAGCATTGGTCCTTGGCGTCGCTTCTCGTCACGCTCCCCTAGACATTTCGGCGTCAGCTTTTTGTTTTTGCTTATATTTTCTCTTTCCTGGTCTCTTGTTATCTCTTCCTCCTGGTTCTGTTTCTGTTTCTGCGACGCCTTTCACTCCTTTTTCTTCGGTCCCTCGCTACGCGTTTCTCTCGACTCCTTACTTAGCCTTGAGCATCGCCGCAACGTTTACCGCTTAAGTTTGGTTCAGATTAACCCAACTCCGTTTGTAACAGCCATTCCATCACCGCCGTCACCATGAGGTTCCCCTTTAGTCGGAAAAAGGACAAGAAGAAGCACGAGCTGTCCAGCCCTCCAGAGGCATTGCGGCGCCCTGCTGATATCAGCCGCCAGCCTTACTTCCCGCCGAGTGTGAGATCGAGCCAGCTCGTCGCCGTTCTCCCACCAAAGGTTCTCGAGCGCATCTTTCTCTTCGTCTGCCCTCACTCTGGCGATGAGACGTATGATGCCTGCGAGGATAGTGGCAGCGGCGAAGGGTGCATGCTGTGTGACCTGCGTGACCTGGCCCACTGTTCGCAGGTAAACCGAATCTGGCACGATACCGCCATCAAGCTATTGTGAGTATTGCCCACCACTGAGCCGTTCATGCATGTTTCCTGACTGGATTTTTCCCCCTTTAGGTATCACAGCGTTCGGATCGACCAGGTCCACTACTGCAAGCTTGAGGCTTGGTTGGCTGAGAGACGCAAGCAGACGAGATTTGACCGCAACGCCATTCCTGAGGATCCAGCTCAAGCAAGACTCAGGCTGTTCCGGCGTACGGTTCGCGAGGACCCGACTCGCATTGGCAAAAGGGTCGAGTTTCTGAAGACGCCATACCAGGTGCGCGAGTACTGTCAGGTGGAGCTGGCTCAGACCATTGCAGTCCTCCCCAGCCTCAAGTATGTTGATCTGCCTGAGGGCATGTTCTCGGATGAGTCGAGCAGCTCAACGCTACGATTCGAGGTGCAAGCCAGATGCCCCAACATTCGAAAGATGACGTACAACGCAGGCTCGGAGAAGAGCTTGGCAGCGCTGGCTACGGGCCAGGTCTGGCCTCGACTCGAGGTTCTGGAACTGAACGGCATCAGTGTCGACACCATGACTATGAGAGCGGTGTTGAACTCGTTGGCAAATCTCCGGGCCCTCAAGATGACCGAAACGGAAAGTATATCTGATGAAGTGCTGATGGCCGCATCGGGGCCTATCATGCCCTCGTTGGAGGAGTTCATCATGGAGAAAACTCCTCGAGTAACGGCTGCCGGCCTCATCGAGTACCTTGCTTGGCCAGAAACACAGCGTGGCCTCAGGGTCCTGACACTCGTACACACTGGCGTCCACCCGCAAAGACTTCAAGAGATCTTGACGATGGCGCCATGTCTTAAGACGCTGGCCATGAAGCACAAGGTAATTGAAGGCTTTCCACAGCACGCGGGCATCGGATTTCTTGCGTCTCAAAGCCTCGAGACCCTGCGCTTTGAGATTTCTACAGAATCAGATAAGGAAGTGTATGCAAGCATGAAGGCCAGTTGGTACGCTTACCTCGCTCAATCCGTCCTCGCAGGGGGTATGCCTAGGTTGCGTAAACTCTTTGTCCACGATGAGTCCTTCCCGGAGCAGCTTCAGGGGCTGCCTCCTCCCAATGCTAGCTTTGCCGCGGGAGGCCACATGCGAAACCCATCTCACGGCTCTACTCGCAGCTCCCACGTGCCTTATCCAGGCATGCCAACCACGCCTACTTCCAAGACATTTGGGAACCCGTTTGCAAACTCGCCCGGCTCGCCAACCTCTCCTAGGTCTCAGGTTCAGTCTCCTCGACAGCTAGGCGTGCCTGGAGCGCCAGCAGCACATCGGTTCAGTTCCAACAACCCATTTGCGGCGCACATGCGAGCCACTGCTCCTTCACCAGCCCACACCCTTGAGGTGTATACCAAGACTGACGAGTACGGTAAATGGAACTTTAGCAAAGTTGACACATCAATCACGACAGGCCAGGCGCTGCGGCGTCCAGTCAGCAGCTACGGATTGGCGGCAGACGTGGCCGGAGAGGGGTGGAACCGAGGCGAGGTCCGACGCAGCATCATGGTCGGAGACGGTACGGGACTCTTCTTGCCTCTGCCTCCGCCGCCGGGTCAGGACGAGTACGGTCGCAGGGGTTCGGCCATGTCGGACGCTTGGCGACCCTCGAGCAGCGGTGGAGATTCTCTACGCCGGCCGCCACCTCTTTGGCATTGATTTCAGGTTCTGTTCCTTTTCTTTTTTTTTTTCCCTATTCTGTTTTAGGCGATTTGCCGTCTCGGTGCAAAGGAGCCAAGTCATGAGGCAAATCAGAGGCATGATGATTGATGATAGCAAAAAGGCTCTTTTTTTTTCTCCATTTACTTCTAATCTTAGTGTCCAGTGTAATATAGAAAGACCAAAAACTGGGGGATCTGGGATTGCATTCAGGGACATTAATCAGTTTGGTTCATAATTTCCGTCATCTTCGACGATAGTTCTATACAAATTGACCTCTTTGGCCTGCTCTCGTGTTCGTTCCAGCTGTCCGGCCTCGCGGGAGAGGTGTCATCCGCGCTTTTTTATAGCCTTGTGTATCTCTATTAGTACGAGCTCTTGTCATGATCAGATGATGCGGCTCTCTTTACAGCTCTGGATTAGATGCCTCGTGGTGGGAAAATAAAAATGGCTGACTCACAGCAGTTCATATGATTAGTACCCAATATATTATAAGCTTACTGCACCGCCATGTGGCAATCACTCCGGCTTGGACCAACTGGACGGAGCCAGAATGACATTCTGTAAGAAGACGAAGTGGAGAGATGAATCAAAAATACATCATTGTTAATTTATTGTGTTCTTCTCCCCGATAAAGACGTCAGAAGCTAAGGGGCCTGGGAGCGTTCTAGACGAAGCTTTGACATGGGCCTTTATTCGTCAAGTCGCTTTTTGGGACGACTGGGCTGTGATACTGTATGGAATCGAGGCATAGTAGATTATTATTTAGCTTCATTGGCTTTGGGACGAAACGAGCCGTTTGTGAGGTGGGACTGCTCAATGGAGCACGGTTGCTGAGAGAGGATGTTTAAAACGGCTGCTAGACTTGACGATAATCCCAATACTGTGCAGTACATAGATACAGCCCAACTTAGATGGATCAACGATTACGATCAACAACCAGTGGCAAAAATGCACGGCCATTTAGTCCAAGATGCGCGAAACTAACAAGTAGTAAGCTCGTGTATCAAAATATCCTGAATTCGACACTACGCATGTACACAGTTTACGTCCCAAATCCCGCCGAGACAAACCCAACACAGCAAAAAGCAAAATCAACACGTTGGTGATGAACTCTTTGGTTTTTTTTTTTCTTATCATGTTGTAGTATCCAATTTTTGTGACCACGACCCGTGTATCAGGCCATGTTTCGTCTTGGCGTTTAAGCTGTCCGTCACCAATTAAGAAACAATCGTCAAACAAAAACGTGTCGCCGGGGTTGGGGGGGGTTCTTAGGACGAGGGGGCCCCGCCGCACGGATTGAAACGCTCGTGGCCGGTGTTGAAACGGCCCCGGGTTGGGCAGCGTGAACTTGCTGGCAATTTCTGTGTCTGCGTTTCAGAAACTGACCAAGAGATAAGAGCGAAAGGGAGGGAAATTTACGGGTGGTGCTGTTTCCGAAGGAGCCAGCCTCATCTACAAGCTTGGTATTTTGCGAGAATGATTCTACGAGAGGCACACGGAAGTGCAACATTTCGGAATAATAGGGAGCTTGCACAGCCCGCGAGGTTCACGCCACGCGCAAAAAGAAGGGTACCGGAATAAGGGTTCAGGCTTCTATTTCTGGCTCGTTCTTATTGTTTAAATTCGAAAAAGATAGGGCTAGTCCGTTTTTGGTATGGGTCTCGCTGTGGCTGGTGGTCTGTGGCTTGCACGGATCCTCCGCAAAACGAAGCTCAAGCCACTAAAGAGGGCCGCGGAGAAGGGTTTTGGGGACCAGGTGTGGCGCATTCAGTTTAAGTTGTCAGCCGGCGGGAGCCCATGACGCCATGGCTTGGGTCACTTGTATCTACCCTATAAGCAAAGTTGCTATTTCGAGGGCCATTACTCCGTACCTATGACAGAACACTTTGAGTGTGTGCAGCATCGGGATCGATACGGAGTCAGCATTCCGTCAAGCCTTACGCAGGTCACTTGCGCGGAGCTTCAGCTGTAGGATGGGCTAAGCACAGCCGGTGGCGGGTGCTTTTTCTTTTCTTACCAGAGGGCTGGGATACAGTATGGCTTCACTGTCCAAAGGTACATGAACCAGATTGACGGAAGCCCAGACCTCCGAATTCTAGGTTATCGCCAACGAATGGGGACCGGATCTCGAGCGGACGGATCTTCAAGATGAAGCGCTGTGCGTCGCGAAGCTTTTGGTGTGTTCTGTCAGATGCCCAAGTTTTGCGGCACTAGTTCAGTCAGTGTTCCAGCCTTATCGGCTCGAGCCAGTCAACGTGAGGAGTTGCTGCTGGATTAGTGGTTTTGGTGGCGTTCTGGTTGAGACATGCAGTGAAGCAGATACGAGGCCCAAGGCTGCCCATCCTACCCAAGAGAAGAGGGTATCAAATAGATGGATGGGAGGATGAGTGAGGTTTGAGTGGGATGGGAGAGTGTCGCTGTGTCTTGTGGCGGATTTCCAATGAAAAGAGCCGAGTTCTTGTCTGTGTCCCTCCTGCGTGTTGCGTTTATACATTGGTGCTACGAAGGATGCTTGGTGGTGGTATCTTGGTAGTTTGGGATGGCCGGCCCAAGTTGCTGTAGAATCTGGTGTGACTCCGGTGCTGCAAATCAGGGGCTCGGTAGAGGCGATCTCGGTTCGTACAAGCGGGAGGAGTGACGCCGTTATACGTTTCTGTTCTTTTTCTTCTCTTTTACTTCCTTAGTATGCAAGACATTGAACGGTGCCGCTATATACTCCGTATCCGTACATGCAAGAGAAATGATACCACCGAGGTTCACTTAACTATGTTAACCCATCGCCCTATCTGCAGAGGCCCAAAAGTCGGCCTAGAGCAGGGAAACCACAGACGAAGAAGAAGAGGCAAAAGGAAACAGGGAAAAGGCCTCCATCGGCATCTGTATCGTCACGGTGCGGTGATTCGCAGATGATTGGGCGGCAACGATGCAAGTCGAGAGACGAGTGGGTGTGGACGTCGGCGCTACCAGAGGCACCAAAACCACTCTAGATCAGATTCAATGGACTGCGTCTGCCGGTTTTGACTGGATGGAGAGAGGAGGGAGAGGCTGGGACGAAAATCAATGGCGCGATGCATGGCGTGAGTTGAATGCAGGTGAATGAATGGATGAAGGCAGAGTATGTAGTTAGTAGGCATCAGTGTTGGATTAGATACTACACGCAGACGTGAGGGCAGCAGTTCCCTGAGGAGGGTGGAAGAATCGATTGCTCCCGTTCAAGTGGTTTTGCAGGATACTGGCGTAATGTCTTGCATCAACCCTATCTCAAGGCAATAAAATACCACCCTATCTAACCTACGACCAAAGGGGTATTATCCTATGTACATTCTCATACGGCCAACTCCGTGCGAAGCCCACCTCCATAAAATATTGGAAACAATTAAAAACGTCCCGAAAGCCTTGACCATCGTGCATCCAGTCCCTTTTCGCCCTGCGTCAGATGTACTCGTACAGTCTGTGCAGCGTTTTTAATCCGTGCCACAGGGCGCATCATGGGGACAAGTAATTTAACTTGACGTGGCGGCAAGCGTTTCTTGTGCGTGCGGCTGAAGCATTTCGGATGGCACAAGGCGAAAGGGCTTTCGAGAGGGTATCATGAGGAGAGAGGGAAGCAAGGAAGAAAAGGGCCGTGTTGACGATGTGATTGGCTCTTGCTGGGCGTCATGGTGCAGCTAGGCTAGATGCTAGATACAGTTGTGGTGATTCACGCGCTGCCGAGACCAGCCGTTGGTCGCTTATTAGCTGCATGGAGCTTTTTTTCTTTCGTCGCCGGTAGTTCTCATCAAGGGCCTTGTATCCGTAGATGAGCAGATATTGGCCTGTAATAATCCAATCTCATTCAAGAAAGTGCTCAAACCGATCTGCGGTCTCGATGCTACGGTACGGTACAGCACTGTACATTATCCTTCCTGAGCCTGTACCGACATCTTCATGCTGTTAGTCACTGCACTGCTACTAGCAGAAACAGTTAAAATGACGAGCTACAGGGAGCTGCGTGCTCAGCCGTTTACTAGACTAGCAGCAACCGCGTGACGAGACGACGATCCGCCCGGGATGTTCGTTCAGGCTAGGTTTGTCAGTTAGTAGCCACGAGTAATGGCGTTGGAAGACAGCGGTTTGTTTGCTCCCAATGGTAAATGGCAGCTTGCCCAATCAAGACGGGCTCTGGCCTCCACGTCGAACGCTTGGTGCGGTTGGCGTCATGGCCCCTGGAATGATCCGGATGGTGGAGAAATGGAGAGGGTTTGAATGAATGACAGTTGGGACGTGGAACGTGTCCGTGCTGTGAGGATGGAGTTTGGAGGGGGATTCGATATCAAGGGCGGGCTGCTGCAACAAGAGGAGAGGAGAGATCGGCGAGGCTGCGACGAGTCATCGGGTGTCATGTCATCCATCAATGGGGGCTGCTATAATGGCGTCAAGGGGATCATCTCAAGTGCCGTAGCAATTAAAGGATTGTTTCGTGGTGATCTTTTTTGTCTTTGATAATTGGCAGTTTTTATCGAGTATCTCGTTGGGTGATTCTAGATTACACTGCTTACTCTACTTTACTTGGCACCACTGGCTAATACTCTGTGCCTGAATGCCAATGGGAGCGAAGGGTAGCACTCGGCACTTGAAGTCGAGTGGTGATACGTGTTGCGTGCGGAGAGCTGGTGGGACGTCACACTCGCCATCTCGAGCTAAAGCGGCACTCACACTCACACATGTCCTGATTCTTACTGCACCAATGCACCAACTCATCTACCTAGTCGAATGTGATGGATGCAGTAAATCGTACGAAAGCAACTGGAATGATGGCATTCTGCAGGTGGTGGCTGGGGAGGCAGGAGAGGCGTCAGACAGAACATGGAGAGAGTGGCGCATCAAGGTACGAGGAGAAATACAAATGCTGGTTTCTCCATTAGCGACAAGGACGTCGACGCCGTGGCTGCAATAACTTTAAAAAACAATAATCCATCTCCAAGGTCAAGCCACATGGCTGGAGCTGGAGGTGGCATTGCTTCGTAGAACCCGACCCGACACGTTTACGGAGTGCCCAGCACCTTACAGTACAGCGCTGCCCTCCGTACAAAACCCCCAATCTATCTGCAGCAGTCACATTCTTGGAAAATATGACGAGTTGGGATAGCGAAATGGGGTGGACAGAAAGAGCTGCTCGCTCCGTCAACCGGCCGGCCAGTTGCAGGCCTGTGAAACGACTTGCTTGCAGGGCCAGTGACATGTTTTGGTTAATTGTGCCAGGTCCTGTTCAGTTCTGTACAGGCTCAGGTTCAGCACTACGACAGGTAATAATTCTGCACAGCACCAGACACTCAAATGCTTGTGCCGTCATAACGTGGGCTAACCCCTTTCTGGCAATGTCTGGGGATCCACCCTGACCCCTGCCAGGATACCAAGTGGGCCCCCAAGGTGGGAAGTGGGCTCGCCGTTCGTGGCAAGTACACAGTGCGCGGGTGGCAGCATGCCAGACGGTGGAACATGCCCATGCCTGCCTCACATACTTGTATCTGTGTGTGCCCCCTTCCCGGCGCGTGGAGAGAGAGTCAAGATTCTCTTCCAAGACCATTCAAGTCAAGTTTCTTTTCTTTTTTCCCTTCTCTGCGCGTGAACGAGACGGGAACAGCTTCAGCTACATTCCTCCCTCCACCGCCCTTTCCCTTGTTCCATATCTTCATATCTTCCATACCTTGCTCTTCCACTTCCATATCTTGGCTCGTTTGACGCCTTACAAGAATCCCAACCAGAGTCTCTCCCTTTGTCATTCTTCTTCTTCCTCCTTGTCGACTTCGCCCGCCTTATTGGTCTTGGATCCGCCCTATTCGATATACATTGCCGTCACACGTACGACTATTGCCCAACTTGGTGGAGCTTTGCAAGGAGCCATTGAATAGGCAGTCGAATTCGTCCCAGGCATCCATACTCTAGAGGGGCAGGACCACACAAAGAGATTCGCATATACATCAAGCTTCCTCCCAAGCTCCCAAGCTTTGCGAGGGCTTGCTTACACCACAACCAACCGATATCGACATCGATCTCGACATGACCCAGTTCGACACCAACATGTCATCAACAATCACAAAGACAGAGGCCGTGCTGCCCAAGGCACCCGCTCTACCCCCCAGAAGCGCCCTGAGGGCCTCAAGGCTGCTGGCCACCATGCCTCAGAAGCTTTCAGGACACCGACCCGTCCTCACTCCCGCCGCCCCTCATCTTCTCTATCTTTCATCCGAAGAGGATGTTTCTTCTTCAGCCGACGACTTCTCCGACTGCGACTACAGCTCCGACAGCGAGCAAGCGCAAGAGACCCCCGAGCAGACATCAACGTGCCAGGACATTGCCCGCAAGGTTTCAGTTGTCTTTTCTGGAAAGGCCTGTATCGTCCAGCTCTCCCGAAGGTCAATATCGCCGAGCTCATCAACAAGCTGCGCCGCGAACGAGCTTACAAGAACGTCCACCGAGCCCATCTTGAAGCACCGAAAGGCATCTACCAGCTCCACGTCGTCGGCCAAGGGGGTTTCACCACACCCTCCCCGGTCAAGCAGCATCATGTCTCCCATCAGCTTCGACGGTGGCTCGCCCTCGTTCCTCAACATTGATCCATTCGCGACAAAGTCGGAGCCCGAAGAGCCTGAACCCCAGCTCCGCAAGACGGCGCAAATGTTCAAGAGGACGCTTAGCCTGGTCAGGAAGCGTAGCAGGCCTAACCTGAACCAGTCGGCGTCCCTGTCTCGAGAGGCTCTGTCAATACAGACGCTGCCCATGGAGCAGGTCGGTGAGGACAAGGAGGAGAACCACAGCACTCCCCGGAACGCGACATCAATACCGCCCTCGATTTACCAGGACGTGATGGCCTCCAGGAGGGCCAGCAGCTACTCAGCCACAACGCTATCGCCGGTTAGCGATGCGGCATCCCCCCTGTCACCGACAAAACGAATTCGCCAGGGCTTCTTGACTCGGCGACGAAGCATCCGAGTATGAGCCCCATACACTGCTACCATTCCATTCATAACACTCTCTTCACCTCGATTTTACCTTTTGCGACACTGGATCCACATTCAACATTTTTTTTATGAATGCTCCGACCAACAACAGCTGGCCTCTACTTTCTTCACTCTTGCGAATTTCGTGACGACGGTGCTGGAATCTTCTCCTTTTCCTGCTTTTTTCGACTTGGTTTTTTTTATAGGCGGCGCATTTTTATATGGCATAACAAAAAATGGGGGCATATATTGCACGGAGCGGCGTTTTCACGTGGGCATACATGAGAAGAGTTCGTCATGCGAACATGACACTCTTGGGGAGGCTTTGCATTGCCTCGTGGCGTTTTTTCTTTTCTATCAGTTTCTTTGGGACAATACAGCCGCGATGACATCAGCTGGCAAACACGTGTTTTTTGTTTTTCGCTTTAGCTATCTACGCAAGTAGTCATGATGCTACCAATGAAGAGAGTCCTCGGACCTCGATTTGAATCCATTTTTTGCCTATTTTGCCAAGTGATGATTTGTGGAATATATTTCTGTGTGCTGACTACTAATTACTGCACAGTACAGTCCAGTATGCCTTTGTTGCCTTTACTCGTGGTTGCCGCGGTGAACTGGGGCGGCTCTCCATGCATCTACACCGACGTTGTAGTTGCAAGGGTCCATGACCTGCTGGGCAAAAACTCCTGCATCGAACATCCCTGGCAGCCGAGGCGGTCTGCCATGAACACGGTGTACAAGAGCCGCTTTTTTCTTTATTCCCGTTGAAGATTGTTTAACCCAGAGTGAACAAGATGGGGTGAATGCGTGCATGAGAGTAACTTGTACCTACTGTACTCGTACTTGGCGTGGGAATGGAATGCCCCGAACATACATTTGACGTTGATGACTGTACGGGTATGGGTACGTGGATGCCCAGAGTGGGGATTTGGACCTGATGGAGCGGAGCGGAGGAGTCCGGTTGATGGGATTTGGGGGATATTACTAACAGCTTTACTATAAGGTAAGATCAGATGGAAGATGTTGCTTTGGACTGAGTGGTAAATATCATGGTTTAATGGATGTGCTTCAAAGTTATAGTTACAGCTTATGAGAATTACAGTACAGACTTTCACCGCAAGGACAGAACCAAGGCAAAAGGGTAAAAAAGGCGGGATGGGATGTTGTTGAATTTTGGTTGGTGTAAGTTTTCTTTGCCCTCTTTTTTTCCCTTCCCTTCCCGCGGTGGAGTTTGAAGAGATGTGTTGTACATGCAGATGTATGGAGTCACTGCCGACATGTTTTAGTCCTGTCGTCCTGCTTTGGGGCTAATGTGCCATTACTGTGGAATGAGATGTTTGTTGTGCTGGACTTGGATTAGTACCTTTTTTCTTTTTTGCTGTATGGATTACTTTGTGTGTTGTGTTAGTGTGTTTGCTGGTTACGGTGTGTCTTGTCTTTTTTGTCTTGGTGTTTTGTGAGACCTTCCGGCTTCGGTCACGATGGTTAGCACTACTAACAACAGTATTGTAAGTTTGATATGTGAGGGTATGTATATGCAGCACAAGAATTAGGATATACGCGATAACAAGATAATAATATAAAATATTATCGGAGAATAAGGGTTGAGCGTAATTTATCTTTATTTTTCCGTCATCTATCTGTTCTGTACCTGAGCGTTCGCTGCACGCACCCCGTGCTCCTGCGTCGGGTATCCCTTCCTTTTAATTCTTTTCCTTTCTTTTCCACTGCCTCATCATGTATGTATATGCCGTATTACGAGGTGCCGTACCTATACATACCCGCAGGCAGGCAGGCAGGGCAAGGTATGTGAGTGAGTGAGCAATCTGCAATCCGTGCCCACGTCTGTCTGCTGCTGGAGACGGCCATGTGCTGCTGCTGACAAGTACATGATATGATACGTGATACGTGACGCCGCACGGAGTACGTGATACGGGCAGCTCAGGAGCAAGACAGACAGAAAGAGAGCATGGGTTTCAAGGGCAAGGGGAATTTTGCCAAATAATGATTGATGTACAGGGCTGTTGATGCACTGTATTATTACCTGTTACGAGTGCGTAAATGTGCACATATACTTGTACGAGGCTGATTTTGATACCGCGACGTCCGAGATAGGGAGGACAAGGGGGGTTGTGTAATTTTTTTTCTTACTCTTTCTTACTTGTGCAAACGGGGCATTATTATTGTGATTTTGCTGTTTCGCGTCCGTATTGAGGGCCTTGTCTTAGTCCGGAGAGGGCGATGCGGGCCACGACACGGAGGCGCGTGTGTGTTCTATATCGGGATGCGACGTTGTTTTGGAGATGGCGATGATGGACAGTTTACTGTATACATGGTACGAAATGTGTTCGTATCTAAGAATAATAATAATTATAGTACTCGTACAAGAATACATGGATTGTTCATAATGGGATTGGCCATTTCAATTTTCTTTCCAGGGCTGTTCTTTTCTGCTCTATCCAATGTCTTTCATGCTTTCGGCTGGCCAAGCAATAATAGACGACACGGAGAAGTCACCTGTTCATGGTGAAACAAAGACGACGGGCTGGCATTTTCAAGAATTGAATAGTTACTACACGCACTCGGCCGAATTGAACAAGCCAAGACAAGAATACAAAAGTAAAAATAAATAAATAAATAAAAAAGAGCTGCTACTACCTCAGTTCAGTAGGTGATACTTGATATTACGTACTTGGGTGCCGCTGCTTGCAGCTCACGCTTCAGAGTGCGACATTGTCTGGGACACGTCGCGATGCTGCGTGCCTCGTTTGCTCGTCTCTAGATCGGCTGGATGCAAGCAAGCAAGCAAGCCCGCTGTTTTAGTCAATTGCATCCTGTACTGCTACGTGTACAGAACAGAACAGAGCAGAACAGACGAGCATGTATGAATGGCATCATGAGTGGCGGTATAGCAACGGATCGGTTCATGTTCATGCCCAGCAGCATCACGCATCACGCACCTCAACAATCCATCCATACTAACTTGAACCAGATAGCTATAGCTTGCTGTAGCTTGGGTAGCTACCTAGTAGCAGCACATGCAAAAACAACACGATGAACAAGAAAGAAGCAAGACAAGACGAGACAAGACAAGACAGTCTCAGTCTCCACCATCCAGCATCACGCTTGACAGCACATCAAACCCGCATGCGAACAAGCACAAGAAAAAAACTCTACAGAGTACTGAACCAACAGAACAAAGAAAAGAAAAAACACGGTGCACTGTGAGATACATGACATGGGGCCCCTCCCCTGAGAACTACGCCCATGGATCGCTCAGGTCGAACGTAAAAAAAAGAACAGACGAGAGACACAAAAAGCTACAGTACCTACTAGGTAGCAGAAGCGACCTACCGAAATTAGCTTGTGCCCCACACGAGCTTTTTTGCTTGCTGTCGGTCAGGGGGTTGTTTTTAAATTCTTCGTGAGGACATTTGGACTCATAATATTTGATCAAATGTGTATTTCGTTGAAGAGTGACGAGCAATGCGATCGTCTGGGGTGTAATTTCCACCGAGATTGAGACGTGCCATTCACAATATCCAAACATCAATAATTAAACATCATCAATCAAATCAAATCACACAATCTATCTCCAATATCATCACAGCATCTTCCTCCCCCCTCACGTGTCAAAATACGGTGTATGCACAGAAGCCTCACAGAAGCCTCACCGCATCTCAGCCTCTCTCTCTTTTCCCACTTTCCACTCGTATCTGCCACGAACCCCCATGTCTTCATCCCCTGTTCCCTGCTAAAAACTTGCTTTAGCATGTCCACTCTTCTTCACAAGTCTTCAACCGTCCTCCATCGCTTGCCGTCCCCTGGCGCGCCATCTCGCCTTAGCACAACCCGCTCGCTAACCCCGATTTCTGCTGGCCAGTCACCTACAGTAATGCTCTGCTCTACCGCAACTTAGAGACGCGGAACAGCTCTCTCTTTTACCTAGTTCACGCTAATGGCCACCGAATCTTGCATCCATCACCGCCTTTCTTCTCACCCACTCTAAACAGAGAAAAATCTTCTTTCCTACCCCATCCATCCCCAGCCCCCAGGGGGGAATATCCATTAGACAAACGAACTCCATTTTCGCTTCCTCTCGCTTCGTAGCGGGCATAGCCCATCTCCATAGCCGTCAATTCAATTAGACAACCCCCCCCTGCTCCGTAGAATATTCGTAAACACACGCAACTAAACGCATGATTCTCATTCGACCGTTCATTCAATCATGCCTCGTATGACGGCGCCATGCCTGTGCTCGTCACCCTCATCATCACAATCGATTGCATCTCCTGTCAAATTCAAATCGACCCTCTCCCCAGGTACTCGGTGATGATGTCGTAACCTTGCCTTGCCCTGAACTCGGTTAGAGAAATCAATCCATATCAATCCATATACCGTAGAGTACTGCACTGTACTGTATCTTCCTGAGAGACAATCCAATCTCCTTCACAACTAGTGCACACGCACGACACGCTCATGTAATTGGAGATCCACTGCAAACTTCAGCCTCAACGCCATTGCCGCGCTAAACAGATCGCCATCTCATCTCCAAACCCCATCGCGTCATGTCTGCACTGTCAAAGTAGGGCACGTGTCTTTCATGCCGTGGAGTCTCTTCTGACTCTTTATATAAACTTCGCGGAGCATACAGCGTTTTAGCAGAGCACGTGGGTAAGCATAATATAGATAAGTACAGTATAGGCAAGCACAATACAGACAAGCACAAGAAATATAGTACCAAGATAGTATGTATTCATCATTCAACATACGACATACGTACAGGTATTTTTGTCCATCTTTGATCAAATCGGCAAAATTGACCCGAAGCCGACATCCCTCCACTCTCGCCGACGAGTCCCTCGGTTGAAACGCCATCTTTTCCGGTTTTTTCTTCTGCTTCACTCTTACCCAATCTGTTTGCTTCCATTGGACCTCGGCCAAAATGCTGGAAGAAACAAAAAAACACATATCAAAGATTTGACACACAAAGATTCACTGTCAAAACTGTCCTCAATCCGATACAATGCTGGCTTGGCTTTGGACGCAATGTTGCTCATGGAATAAACGCCTAACTTTGCTCTTTTTTCCCTTTCTCTTTTTCCCCCTTTAGTCAGTACCGTTGAGCGTGGCCTGGGTCTCCGGGCTGATATCATTGGGTTGCTTCGTTCGCAGAGTCAACGAGAAGGGATACTCTTCGGGATCCTCCTCCTCACTAGGTCCAACATGTTAGCAAAAAGCCGAAACAACTGTAAATCATGCGACTGCTGCGAAATACTTACGGCAGCTTCCAGGCAACGTAATCCTCCGTGCTCAGGCCTTCTCGTCCCTCCTGCAGGCTGGCAAAGTCTCCAGGGGTCATCATGCCAGTCCGATCGCGAGGCGAGCCGGGAACGGAGAATGGCCTGGAGATCTTCTGCTCCGGCCCGCGGATGAAATCTTCAATTTCCTCTTCCTCTTCATCACCGTTAAACGAGTTGGGATATGCTCGTCGGAGAGCGAGCTGGCGCGCCTTGATGTACTCCATGCCCATGCGCTTCCAGTCAAGCAGGTCGCTAAGACGCTCAGTACGGTTCCTCTGGTTGATACGTTGACGCCGGCTCTTGCCGCAGTAGTCAAACATGAAGCTAGACAGTTGGTTCACTGAATCTTCGACTCCCTTCATTCTCCGATCCACAATGTAGATACCGTAGTCGCTAGAGTTCTCAATGAGCTCCTCCATGTAGCATCCAAACCCGGAGAGGTTGGTAGTGATGCTCGGGACGCCCATGACCGTACACTCAGCTGGGGTGTAGCCCCACGGCTCATAGTATGATGGGAAAACACCCATGTGGCAGCCACGTACAAAGTCGTCATAGTCCAAGGGCAGGACGGGGTTGGCCGAGTTCAAGAACTCTGGGTGGAACACAACCTTGACACGGTCTGACGGGTGGTTGAACAGCTGCACCCGGCGAATCTGGGCCAGGACGGGGTCTTCGCTGTCGTTGAGCATGTTGTGAGTCACAATTGGCGGAAGCCCGTGGCGCTTCATGGCAAAGAGACGCCGGCGCAGGAGAACACGGTCCTGGCCAGAGATGAGCTCCTTCTCATCGGGCATTGGGTCACCCTCGTGCCACTTGAGGGATCGCTCAAAGATGCGACGACCAATGGCCTGCTCAATGATGTTTGTGGTATCTTTCAGAGACTTGATGACGGCCTGGCCCTTGAGAGCCTCAACAGTCAGCGATGTGGTCTGAGCAGGCATGATGATGAAGGCGACAACAGTCATCTTGCTGTTGGCCGCCTTGAGTCGTCCATTGAGCCGCGCAAGAGATTCGATGAACATGTCGACTCCCTTATTTCGGAATTCGTAGCGTCCGGCAGTGAAGAAGTACAGTGTGTTTTCTGGCTCAAAGTCATAGTGGCCGTAGAAGTGTCCTCTCACGAAGTCATGAATCTTCTCCTTAGCCTGCTGGTGCAGATTTTGGAACTCGTGAACCGCCGAGAACTTGGTGACGTTGAGACCGTTGGGCAAGACGCCGTCAGGCTTTCGCTTCAGCAGATGCTCTGACTCGAAAGCAGTGATGTGAGAGACTGTTGTGAAGACGTCGCATGAATGAGCGGCAGCTCGTTCAATGCAATACCGGTGGTAGATGCCGCGCTTTCCCGCCTCGGCATCGACGTCAAAGAACTGGAGATTGTTGTAGAAATCAACGGAGCCGGCACAGAGGTATCGTCCCAGGAGAGTGGCATGGGTGGTGAAGATGGTCGTAACATCAATGCGCCTCTGCTTGGTAAGGGGCAGAGCAACACCGGCCAACCATTCGTGGAAGTGGGCAATGACGGCCTTTTCCTTCTCGTGGCATACAAACTAGTACTTGCATGTTAGCGGCAGCCAATCAAAGGCTGAGAAGCAAAGACAAGGAAAGCTAATGTCAACTTCATGGGACTAGGGCAACGACGAATGCTTACCTCTCCAAGGAACCACGCCACCAGGTAACCAAAGACAACAGCCTCATTGGTCTCCTCGTCATCAGGTGGGGACGGAATGCTGGCAACTGACCAGAGGTCCGACTTCCACTCATTGACAAAGTTGTAAGCCGTCTTGGTATCAATGAGAAGAACCCGGGGGGCTCCTTCAATGAGCCATCGGCCATAGAGCATGCCAATTCCGCGATCCTTCATGGTCTGCATGGTGGCGGCAAGCTCCTTATTGGTGGGCTCCATCTCTTCGACCTCGACTGCGGCCTGTTTCTCGTCAGTTGGTGCCCAATTTTGAGCTATTAATTAATTCTTGCAAGGTAGAGGGCGCACCGATTGGTGGTTGAGGGGACCGATAAGGGTGTATCGATCGCCATATTCAGCCGTAGTCACTGGAGCCTTGGACTTGAGGACCGAGTAAATACCACCGACTGTGAGGCAATAAATGAGTTAGCTCTTGATCTGGGCCGACATTGGGTTGGGCAGGAACGGGCACAGAGGCCATGGTGACATAATCGCCAGAGGGTAGGATGCGACTTGCCTCGATGAGCTACTTCCGTAGCAATCTCAAAGAGCAGGTGGTTTTTGATATCGCGAACGGGGTTTCCGTTGGAGGCCATTTCGTCGTCCTGGACTGTGAAAATGTCGCGAGAGGTTGTTGTTTGACCCTTTTGGAAGAGCTCCGGCGAAAAGGCCTGTGCCACGGGCCGACAATCCAGATGACGTAGGGGATTAGGGCTGCGCAAGGGCTGCACAAGCTAGAAAGACTGAGTTTTGTAAGCTTTTGGACGTTGAAAAAAGCATCAGGAGGTGACAAGACGAACTGAAAATGCTTGTAGCTATCAAGGGAGGCGAAGAAAAAAACTTTTGGTTAGTTAGGCCGAATTTCGGTGCGAGATATTGTGGTGTGATGACTTACCTAGTGCTAGTAAAGCTCTTGATTGAGGTGGCGTTGGAGCTTAGACGGATCGCTGTTATTGCAAATGGTTGCAAATGGTGAGTGAGCGCGGGCAGCGAGGCAAACAATGGCTGGGCCCGTGAAGCTGGGCAACGGGCTCGTTAGGGTCCAAGGACTGAGGAAGCTGAATCTGAGGCCGTGGGATGAGAAGAAAAGGCAGAAACAAGTCAGGCCGAGAGGGGGAGAAGAAACTTGATGAGGGACTTGGACTGAAGCTTTGGAGGGGTGCTACATAGAAAGTGGGGACCTCTCGAGGCGGTGGGTCTGGGGTTGGGGATAGCGCAATGCTAGCCCAGCCGGCCAAACCACTAACAGCAGTGACTGCGCAGGTGTGTTCATGTACGCGATTTGCGTCTGCAGTTTTGACGCATGCGCATCATCGGGAGAAGACGTCTGGAATCAGGCCGCAAGCTTACCTAAGGCTTGCTTTGTGCTGCATGGCATTAATTGCACGGGATTATTTATGCCTCTGTTCAATCTTTATCCATTTCCTCCTTTCTTCCAACTATTTTTAACCTATTTCTTTCGGTTCCTCGTCCCAAACTCGCCGTTGCCTTCCCCAGGCTTGCATGGTTCCCCGGGCCGCTACGCAGCGCCTCTCAGCATCAACCGCCCACAAGCCAGAGCCGCTGACGTCCCCTTCTCAATTGGCACAAGCAAACACCTCAATGTCCCTGCATAACAAACCATTCGTCTCTCCAATCCAGCGGGTCGCCGCAAGCCAACCGCGGGTGGTGAGGTGCCAAACTGGCCTCGTGCACTACCTTAGCAGTGTGGGGATGACGCCATGGATTGCGGGGGAGCTGATCGAGGTTATGTGATGAGAGATGCGGATTGGCTGGTGTTTTGCATCTGGACGGACATTTGCCATGGATATCTTGGACTCTGCCACGAGTTATTCCACGTTGCTGGTCCCCAATGGGAGAGGAGCCATGCCCGAGTTGCATATCCTCCGCATCCCATTGCAGCTTGGGTGGTATTCAACACTCAATTGCAAGGCGGTGACGCCAAACGGCATTACAATGACAAAGACTCGCATCATTGTGTACGCCCAGACATCGTCTGCCCCTTGGACTTGTCCTCGAACCTCCAGAGATGACGTATGGTGCTTATCAACGACGCTCCGTTCGTGTTAGTTGGACATGCAAGGGATGGCAAGGATGGCTATTCTATCTCTTGTGGGGATCTCTTTATCAAGATTGTTTCCCAGGGAACAAGGATAGGTAATCCAAAGCGGCTAACACAACCAGACGGTCCACAGATTCTCCTCAGCTACTTTCTGACTACTAGTCGGACGTATGTCTCTGTTCCATGTGTTGTGGCATCCTAAAGCATCAATTAGGCGGTCTAGATGCAGGTTAGTGTGCATTAGGTCGTCTGTTCAGCCTTGCGCTACCTTGCCTCTAATTGGCTATAGATCTCAGCAGTGCACCCCGCAGTGGATCCACTACTCACAAGGCTGCGCTGCATTTTCCAAAAAATTTGAGATTTCTCTAGCCTACATGTGCAGCAGCCGTTACCAGCAACTCGCATCAGAGTGACGATTCGACGTTCACGGTCACTCATCAGCTGAAATAACAAGGGCATCCAAATAATTCATTCATCAATCTTTCAAGCATACAAAACAATTCTTCTTTTTACCACAATGGATGCCTCATCTGCCCAGGTGAAGGTCGTCTTCACCACCAACGAGGAAGACCTCGTCCTCCCAGAGTCAAAGAGACAACTGCTCGTACCAGCAGGTCAGTTTCCTTGCCAGATTCTTACTTTCGGTTGTTGTACATAGATATGAGGATGTGCCTTATTAACATACCCTAGATATCAAGCGCTATGGCCTCTCTCGCATCTTAAACTCCGAGTCGATGCTGGATGCTTCATCGCCAGTCCCTCTTGATTTCCTCGCCAACGGCACATTTCTGAAAACGAGCATTGAAGAATACCTCAAGTCAAACGGTCTGTCTCAGGAAACAACATTGACCCTGCAATACGTCCGCAGTCTTCTCCCCCCAGTCTACGAAGCTAGCTTCGAGCATGACGACTGGGTGAGCGGTGTCGACGTTCTTTCATCAACTTCTCCCGCTGGTCTACTAGCTGGGGATGCTGCTGTGAATGAGCGGGTTGCCAGTGCCTCTTATGATGGGCTTGTGAGGATCTGGAACCCCTCAGGAACGGCAATTGCCGTCTCTGCTGGTGGTAAAGGCGAAGGACACACTCAGCGCATCAACGCTGTGCGATGGCTGTCACCGACCCAACTGGCGTCGGCTGGCTTGGATCGAAAGGTCGTCGTCTGGGATTACAAGGAAGCGGATGATGGCTTCTCCGGAACTCTCAAGCCCAACATGGAACTCTGGGGCCACGGCAAGAACATTAACAGCATCGATGTCAACGGCTCCACCCGGCGCATCCTGACAGCCTCCTCAGATGGTCGTGTTGGCTTGTGGTCCGCCTCCAAAAGAACGGCGCCTCAGGCTGACCCCGAATCCCTTCCCTCAGCTCACAGCACCAAGCGGGCCAAGCTGTCCAATGCCGGCTCTACCGCCCAGCGCGGACCCCTGGCAATGATCCCCTTGCACGAGGAGGCAGTCACTGCCGCCATCTTCCACCCCAAGGACTCGACCGTCGCCTACTCTGCGTCCTTGGACCACACAGTCAAGACGATTGATCTCACAACACAGCGGGAGGTGTCCCGCCTCACCACCATGCACCCCATTCTCTGCGCAACGGCACTGCCTGGTGCGTCGCTGGTAGCCGCTGGTTCTTCGGCACGACACATCACCCTGCTGGACCCCAGAGAATCTGCTGCCGCAACCGCCGCCATGACCCTCCGAGGTCACGTCAACATGGTTGTTTCGGTGGCTGCCTCCCCGGAAAACGACTACTCGCTGGTTTCCGGCTCGCACGACAGCACGTGCCGTGTGTGGGATCTGCGTAGCGTCCGGCTCGCATCGTCCGAAGAGGGCGGCGGCAGCGTTAGCGAGCCAGTCTACACCATTGGAAGAGAGTGGCTGAAGGGCAAGAAGCTGCCGCCTGCCGGAGACGGCGCCAAGGTGCTGAGCGTGGCGTGGGACAAGACGTGGGGAATTGTGAGCGGAGGAGAGGATAAAAAGGTTCAGATCAATCGGGGTAATGGGCTGCTGCCTTCATAGATGCTATTTTCCTTTAGAATCTGTCTTAAAATTGAATATACCAAGGATACAGTAATTAATTACACGCTATGTCTATTGTTTGCTTATTTCTGCTCGTCTGATTTCACTTCCGTTTGCTTCGTTTCCTCGTCATCTCCATTGAGCTTGACTGCCTTTGAACATTCCTCGCAAAACGACTTGTACTTATACATGTACGGCTTTTCGAGATCTATATGGCACACCACTTCCTTGTGCAACCTGCCCAACGGATAAGGAAACTTCTCCGTCTGTATCGCATCCACGATATACGCCGCAACAGTGCTGGTCAGCAGCGGCGGATCCCGCAAGAGCGCCGCGATATCGGCAGGGCAAAGGTCCTCGTTCCGATACCAGATGTAGTACGCCCTGATGCGGACCGGGGTCGTCACCGGCCAGGTCGAGTTGGCGACAGTGTACGCATCGTTGTACGCCTTCATCTCTGCTTCGGCTGCAATGACCCGCGCGTCTCTAGTGTCGGGGGCTTTTGGCGGGCGTTGTCTTTTCGCCTTGGGGGGGTTTGGAGCCGAATCACCTGACGCTGAAGCTTCCGAGGCTGGGAGTTTCGGCGAAAATGTTTTTGGTAGTTGTCTTTTAGGTTTGGAGTCTTCAGGATTGGGATCTTCTAGTTTAGGATCTTGAGGCTTGGGGTCTTCCGGCTTAGGATCTCTAGGCTTGTAGGTTCTGCGTTTATATGTGGAAGCGGGTATATCTGTCGTAGTTGTTGTTGGGTCCACTACAGTAGCATCCTCACCCTCTTTTTTCTCAACAGCTGGAGGAGCCGGAGGATCAGGAAGTGGAATGGGTAGCCGCAGTTCCGCATGATGCGGTCTAGGAGGGCAAGGGACGAGGGCCTTTCGTTTCTCCTCAAGCACGTAGTAAAGCTGAAGGCCGGCATATGCATCCGACGCAGCATCTACAAACTGATTAGCTATGTGAACTCAAAAAGCATACTTGGCCAAGTGGCATATTGGGGTTTGTCTTACAGTTAATTTGTTGCGAGCTGAGCCGTCTCATCCAATTTCCGGTTCGGACCAAGTCTCCTTTGTATAAAGGAAGCAGTAACTGGTCCTCAACTTGGGTAGCCAGTGATACCAGTCCTTTGTGGACCAAGTTAGGCGTCTCTGGCAGATACTTGACGACTCTGTAGAGATGGCTCAACTCAAAGACGCCCCGAACAGTGACGCCGAGATGGGTTTTGAGGCGCGTGCAATCTGGTATGATGTTGACGCCGACTTTGCTCACGTTGGGATTCTCCATTATCTTGCGGAATGACGGCCCTAGAAAGTCCTCCTTCTCTGTGAATACTGCGACATGTATCAAGGCAATGCGGCTAGGGCTTGCAATCTGGATTAGGGAGACGTTTTGCCGTGGCCCATCCGTCTTCCTTGCCCACTTCATCCACTCCAGGTCAAGGCCGATGACATCTTCGTTTAGGAAATACTCGTTACAGACCCGCTCCGTGGTAGCCTTACTTTCACAATAATGGACCTTGACATTATCGACCTTTCCATTCTCGCCAGTTCGATGGTACATGGTATATGACCAGTGAGCCTCGGGAGTGCCAGGGATGGCAGCGCGGGCAGCAAGAAACTCTTTTTTGGAGATGCTGAACTCTAGTAAAGTCGACGGTGGCTCGACGACAATCTTCTTCTTGTCAGCTCCAGGAGCTGCGGCGCTCTCTTTTGAGCTCGCGTCCTTTGAGCTCGCATCTTTTGAGTTGGTTGCGACATTTGGATCTGGGAGAGCAATAGGTGGTCGTTGAGCGTCTGTTGGGCGTGGCGGGAGAGCAATGGGCGCTCGCCGAGGGCTCCTTGAGCGTGGAACTGATAGCAATGCATCTGGGGTAACATCCGTCGTGTATAGGCCGACTTCGGCCGGAATTACAGGGCCGTCGGTACGGATCTCATCACCGCCTAGGGCAGAAGTATGAATAGACGTAGAAGCAGTTGATTCCTGGCGTACATTTGCAAGTGCTCCAAAGCGCACGCCAAACTGGGAGCTCCAGAGCTGGCTCGTATGGTGGTAGCTCATAGCTCTGACCAAGGAAGCTCTGCAGGAACCGAGCACTTGCGCAGACAGACACGGATGCATGCCTGGGAGTGGAGGAGGGCGCGTTAAGTATACCTCAGTTTGAAACCGCCATATGTATGAGTGCCTGTACCGTTAGGTAGCTGCACTGCAACCTCCGCAGTTTGACGGCACATGAGCAGGGCCTCCGTTCAGCAGCTCCAAATGCTCCGAACAGGCCATTCGGATCGCACCACGGGCTCCAGGGAGGGTTCAACACAGCCGGGGGAGCTGAGTCTGTGAATCGTGGTGATTGGCCGCCGAGGCAGCCATCATGTCTCAGCGCGCTTAGTTGCAGTTTGAAGGACAAGGGACAAACGGCGTTGGAGGCCGAGATGCCCTTAGTCAGCCTCGCGACAATGTGGGGGCCAGGCATTTTGCGTTGTCGTGCTCTGATTTAGCGCTGCCCAGCCCACCAGACCTGCTGGGAACGAAACGACTTCGACTGAGAGAGAGCGCAGGCTGGATCCGTCTTGTACCAGGGTAATCGAAATCTAAGCTTGTGCGAGCCTTCTTTTCATATATCTGCTGTCGGAAGTCACTCTATCTGCGTCGTAAACGCAACAGACAAAACCCTCTTCCAAGATGGCGTCACAGCTGCTACCCCTCGGTGAGTTCATCTGCTTCGGGCCCCATGTCCATTTTCCCCGAGCTCTGGGTTAAACTGCTGACACTCCGCTCCAGAACTCATTGACAAGTGTGTCGGGTCAAGGATATGGGTCGTCATGAAGGGAGATAAAGGTGAGAACACGGGTCCTTGTCTCGAGCCTGTGCTGCAGGATTAACACTTCGGGCAGAGTTCAGCGGTACCCTCCTCGGCTTTGACGACTATGTCAGTAAGTAGATACCCTTTTCAACAGGACCTTGAAACTTCATCTAACAGTATTAAAGACATGGTGTTGGAAGATGTGACGGAATTGTGAGTCTTGGCCAATCTCTACTCTGGATCTGGGGCTGTACTGACCATGTTTTCACGTGCAGTGACTACTCTGGAAACCACACAAAGCTCCCTAAAATTCTGCTCAACGGCAACAATATCTGCATGGTATAGCCAATAACTTCCAGCCTATCTATCCTCCAGATGGACTGACACTTTTCCGCAGCTGATTCCCGGAGGAGAAGGCCCAGTTGGTGCCGCGGCTTGAGAAACCCAAGTCTCAATGGCATGTCCAAGGACATGCCGGCTCATCGCAACCCATACCACGCCCTGATGGCTTATTACGCGTGTGTCACGCATCTTACGACAGGGTTGCTACTCAGTAGGATCTGGCAACAGTGGAATTCTACTTTCCGATTGTTGGAGAATAGCCAGTATCGAGACTGGTCTGCATCATCTTTGGATGCATACTCTGTTACAATAACACAAATTTAAATTCATTTTCCCTGGTCCAAATGAAGCCGAAATGCAAAGCCCAATTTCCTGTTCCTGTAACGCCTGACTATGAGACGACTTGATGGTATTCTCAGTGGCCATTGGAGGTCCCTTGGTCTCCAGTGTTGGTGATACGTCTTAGCTCCCACTCGCGAGTGAACTCTTGATACAACATCTCGAGCTGGTTGATAAGCTTTTCGCACACTGATGTAAAAACGTCACGGGGCGAAATGGTTCCGTCTGTCTGTACCCGGATGTAGAGCTCAGGGACATTAGGGTGAGCAACTGTTTAACCTGGTCAGCATGAAGAACCCTGACTGCAGTTTCAAAGCTTACTCTTGTACCCGGCCATGTAGACATTTGGGTGTGCTTTGAGATGCTCGGCGAGCAGATTACCCAGTGTATGGTCTTCCTTCTTCAAGATAAAGTCCGAGGTGTTGGACATGCCTGTGAAGAAGCGTTAGGTTCGTTCAAGCCCAAGATGTAATATCAGTCACCAACCAGAATAAACCTTCTCCTCAATCTTCTTTTCGCCCTCGCCGAGCAAAAAGAGCTCGAAACTAGTTCAAAGTCAGCATATTGTTAACCAAATGAGAAAGAAAATCGAGATAATTTGGAAGTGGGGGGAACGCAACGGGTTGTCCTGGAGGTTGTCATGTTTCGTGTTGCATCCCGCCATTTTCGCTGGTGCCTGGCAGAATTGACAGGGTGCTGGTGAGGGTGAAAAGGCGTTCAACAAATTGAACAGGAAAAATGAAAGTGTGAAAAGGCGGAAAGAGTGGGATACAGGCAGCTGCCAAATTGACAGCTGCCAGGAAGGTAGCTTTGTAAGTATGGGCAGATGACAAGTGTAGATTGAGAATGCAGCAGGCGAAAGGCATTCATGCTAAGCGTGCACTTGCAACAGCAACATACACACACCACAGCATAGAATGAATCATCCGTGGCTTCAAGAACAGCCCAGAAGGAGACGATATATGCCGTGCCCTTGGCTCTCAGGCATCTGTATTCTGCATGATGATTCCCAGCTTCAGGAGAGCCTTGGCCACGGCGTGGGTGACTCTGGAAGGGTATCGAAGTAAAACGGCATCAACGGGCGATCCAATGCGAAAATAGTAAACCTACCGATCCGGTGCGTTCATCTTGAGAGGATTCTGATATTTGGATGCGAAGGCTTGATGGTTTACCCAGAGACGCGTTGAATGAAGTCTCGTGGCAAGCTGCACGACCAGGGGTGAATACCGTCAAGCTGGCCGCGGAAAGAGATGGCGATGTAAGATGAGAGCAGACTTATGGCGAGCCGTTGGTAACAAATATTCTCTGATAATCCAAAAATCAAAATTTAGGCAAAAGTACTTCAAAGGGGGACTGTCGACATCGGTTCCAAAAAGTTGTATGAATATCGGATAGATTAAGAGTGATACTAAAGGATGAGCGGCGAGTATGGGAGAGCAGATCGGCTAAAGGCCGGCTATGGTCTAGTCCACCAGAAGCGCTAAGAAAAAGCAACTGGAGCATAATACAGCGAATTTTTTAGTGGCAGCAATTATCTTGCCCAGCTCTATTTCCTCGATAAATAAAATTCCAAATAATTGGGAAAGACTTGCCATAATATGAGGCATCAATCATTAACCCTTTGATACGAACCTTTATTAACCCCACATGCGTTGTATAAATACGATTTTTAACTGCCATTTTGGTGGCATTCGGTAGACCGTTTTGGCAGAGCTTAAGGTAGCCACAAATTGTCTGCACCTGTATCATGTTGCTTTTTCCCTTCAGCAATAACAAGGCCAATGTCGCGAATCCCGCCATGGCTCTTCCGCAAGGCCAGCCGTCGCTCATCCAACATTGCTGCACTGCTTCCGGCATGCAGAGACCTCCAATCGGCAATGAATGAATTCCGATGGCTTAAAGAGCATGTCAACAGCACTGCAAGCGCCAGCAAAGAAAACTTGCTCTCTAGGTTATGCAGAAAAAGAGGCCAAGGCTATCCTTTGCAATACATCTTGGGATCTCAACCGTTTGGGCCACTGGATGTCAAATGCCGTCCTGGCGTCTTAATACCTAGACCTGAGACCGAGGCGTATACCTATCACCTGGCTGATTTGATCAAGGCTGGGAGCTTAAAGGCTGGCGAGCCGGACCAACGCCTCGGTATTGTCGATTTTTGCACAGGAACGGGATGTATACCTCTACTTCTTTACTCTTTGCTCTATCGGAAGTTTGAGCAGCTGGAGGTCGTTGGAGTGGACATTTCTACTCAAGCTGTTACTCTGTCCAGAGACAACATTGTTCATAATATGAAGCTTGGCCATCTCCCACCGCCCCGGCCAAATCGTACTCTCGACATTTTACAACAAGACATTTTTCAGGACAAAGTCATAGAGAAGCTTCAAGGACGCACCTGGGATGTGATGGTATCTAATCCACCGTACATCTCCCGGCAAGTGTGGCATCGTGGAGGTGGCCAAATTGGCCACTCGGTTCGCAAATACGAGCCGTCTCTGGCTTTAATCCCAGGGAACGACATTCTAATTCCTGCAAATTGGGAGCACGAAGACGTCTTTTATTCCCGATTGCTAAACATCGCATACAACTTCAAGCCAAAGGTGATACTGTTAGAGGTTGGCGATGAGATGCAGGCACTTCGGGTTATATCGCAATTTTCCCAACACAAGCTCTCTACCAATTCACATGTAGAAGTTTGGCGAGATTGGCCAGATTTAGCACCAGGTCACGATGAAGAAGCTCCATTAAAAATCGCAATGAATGATGGAAATAGTCGACTTGTTTCAACCAAGGGCAGCGGCAACGTACGATCCATCTTCATCAGACTGGACATCTGAGTTTCATACCGAGCCCTCTCTCGTTTGACCTCGTTTGATACTGCCGATTATGACTACTATCTTTCGAATATGGAACTTTCAACATTGCGAGAGGGAGCTAGATCATCAAGATGAATATACGTAACTATTCTTGGAACATTAGTATTAGAGATCATATCACTCCATGGAATCTAGAAGAAGTAGAGGACGGAGTTTCTCCCAGGCGGAACCCCGATCCTCCGAGCCTACCCTGCATCGCTCCGAACTCCGCACGTGACTCCGTACAATTTTCGGGGTTAATGTGGACCGCCCGCCGGCAGGCTTCAATCTCGTGGTGTCATCTAGAACAAGTCCGCAGTGGCGTTGGAACATTGCATTTTTCTCACAGCGCATGTCGATTTCCTGACAAAGCGAACCCGGAGCCATCAAGCGCAATCCTGCGCAGCGAGTGCGACATACTTGCACTTCTCCCTCGTCATTGACCCAGGACCGGCGGATCCGCCGCAAACCACAACCCGCCGCCCTCTACCATGTCAAGATATCTTCGGCAGTCGAGCCAGCTCGCGCGGCTGGCGAGATTCTCAAACAGCGTGAGCTTACAGAGAACACAGAGGCTCGTCGCCGGCTCTAGCGCAGTGTCTCTCCGAGCATTGTCGACACCCTACGGCATTCTCCCGCGATACTACTCCTCCAAGCCCCCGCATCCCGATGAGAACAAAAACCCCGGTCCAGAGAAGCCGATCAACCACAATGATGCGGGCGCAAAGCCAGAGTCAGAAGGCAGTTCGGAATCACCAAAGATACCTCTGCCACCACTGCCAGAGGGCTGGATTCGCCTGTCCAAAGAGGAGATAACTCAGCTGCAGGCATTCCAGGAGATGCTTCCCGAAGGCCAAAGGCAGACGTTGAAGGACATCCTGGTGGGGCTTCAGCATACCGGTGCACCGGCCGAAATACGCGAGCTATTACACAAGATGCGCCAGGGACCCGGCAACTTGTCGATAATGGACAAGGGACGGCTGATGCGATGCGTCTTCATCATGGCCGAACGAGTGGCAGAATGGGAAATTGAACAGCAGCAGCAAGGAAAGCGAGGCATGTTTGACCAGAATAACCCTGAGATGAGCGACCATAAGGATGGAGAGAGGGGAGCAGACGCCAACCGATCTCACAAGGCGTCCGGCGAATCACACTCAAATCAGCAGGGATCTGACCCCAAGTCACCCAAGCCTGAAAGAAACGCGTGGATGGATGCCCTTCAGACCGGTCTTGTTCTAGGTGTTACACTTTGGGCTATCGAATCCTTCAGCAGGCCCTTCTCCGAGAAAGAAATTACCTGGCAGGAGCTGCGCAAGGCCTTTTTGGACAAGGGTCTTGTGCAGAAGCTGGTAGTAGTCAATGGGTCTCAAGTGCGCGTGGAACTGCATCCCGATGCTGTCCAGGGAACGACTGATGGATCTGGAGCTAAAAGAACTTACATCTTCTCAATTGGATCTGTTGAGTCGTTTGAGAAGAAGCTAGAGGAAGCCCAAGACCAACTGGGTATTCCGCCATCCGAGAGGATACCTGTCAGCTATGAGGCAGGTGGCAGCACCGTTGGCAACTTGGTCCTGGCATTCGGACCAACTCTTCTTTTCATCGGTCTGATCTTGTGGACACAGAGATCTATGGGTGGACGAGCAGGGGGTGCTGGAGGCATGTTCAACTTTGGAAAGAGCAAGGCCAAAAATTCAACGCTGAGAGTGCTGTTAAGGTCAAGTTCAGCGATGTTGCTGGTCTGGAGGAAGCCAAGACTGAGATTATGGAGTTTGTCAGCTTCTTGAAGCAACCCGAGAAGTTTGAGAAACTGGGTGCCAAGATTCCTCGAGGTGCGATTCTCGCCGGCCCACCAGGAACAGGAAAGACTCTTCTCGCCAAAGCTACCGCTGGAGAATCCGGCGTGCCTTTCTTCAGCGTGAGCGGATCTGAGTTCGTGGAGATGTTTGTCGGTGTGGGTCCTTCTCGTGTGAGAGACTTGTTCGCTGAAGGTCGAAAGAATGCACCTTGCATCATCTTCATTGACGAAATTGACGCTATCGGTCGTGCTCGACAGGAGAGCGGCCGTGGATTCGGCGGCAACGACGAGCGTGAGGCTACACTCAACCAGATTCTTACGGAAATGGACGGATTCAACACGAGAGAACAGGTCGTCGTCTTGGCCGGCACCAATCGTGCCGATATACTAGACAAGGCACTGATGCGACCTGGCCGCTTCGATAGGCACATCTACATCGACCGACCCACCATGAAGGGACGACAAGAGATCTTCCAGGTTTACCTCAAGAAGATTGTCACCAAGGAAGACCACGAACACCTCGTTGGCCGACTTGCCACCTTGACCCCTGGCTTCTCCGGTGCAGACATCTCCAATGTCGTGAATGAAGCAGCTCTGATTGGTAAGCCCCTAAAGCCGTAGCATAATGCCTGTTTTTGAAATTCAGTACTAACAGTAGAAACAGCCGCGAGAGAGAACGCAGACGACGTCAAGATGATCCATTTCGAGCGAGCCATTGAGAGAGTCATCGGAGGCTTGGAACGCAAGTCCCTGGTGCTCAGACCAGAGGAGAAGAAGACAGTGGCCTACCACGAGGCTGGACATGCCATCTGTGGTTGGTTCTTGAGATATGCGGATCCTCTCCTGAAGGTCTCCATTATCCCCCGTGGTCAGGGTGCCCTGGGTTATGCGCAATACCTTCCTCAGGACGCTTACCTGATGAACACTAACCAACTGATGGACCGCATGGCCATGACCATGGGAGGTCGTGTGTCTGAAGAACTACACTTCCCCACAGTAACGACCGGTGCTAGCGATGACTTCAAGAAGGTCTCGCAAATGGCACGCAGCATGGTAACCCAATGGGGCATGTCGGACAAGGTGGGACCTGTCCACTTTGACAACGATCCGAACCGCATGGTGAAGCCATTCGCCGAGGCCACGGCCCAACAAATCGACCAGGAGGTGCACCGGATAGTAGAGGAAGCTTACACTCAGTGCCGAAACCTTTTGGTGGAGAAGAAGACGGAAGTCGGCCTGATCGCGGAAGAGCTGCTGAAAAAGGAGGTGCTGTCTCGCGACGACATGGTGCGAATCCTTGGCAAGCGACCATTCGATGATAACGAGGACTTTGAGAAGTTCTTCGGAGGCAAAGAGGCCAGCTCCCCGCCACCTTTCCCAACCGAGACCGACACACCGAAGGAAGAGCCGCCTGCGCCCGCGCCCGCCTTCCGGAAGCTGTCAGACGAGTGAAAGAGGTGCTGTTGATATTATGTAAGATGACGGACCGTGAGGGGACATGAACAGTTGAATGACCAAAGGGAGAGAAAGTCTAAAGGGAAATAATCAAGGGGGAAATGTTGTACCTCATGAAGCCAAGTATGGGGGAACTGCCGGGAACTTCTTGACAAGCCCGGATTGGCTGCTACATCTTCGCCAACGGAGCGGGAATCAACATCCGCTAACCTGTGGCCCACGATGGCAGCCCGTGTTTATTTTTTACGAGTCTCAACTCTACCATGAGCAAGGGGAATGCTAAAATCTCCTCTGCATGTACTTATTTATCATCATATGGGGGAAACTAGCGGGTAAGGAAAAGGGTGGCAGGGGCTTATTGAACATTACTGTGTACTCGTATCTGGATTTAGAACTGTAGACGTATTGGTAGGATCAGGAAATCAAGTAGAAAGAGCGCCATCCGGCTCAAAATGAAGATGATGATGAATATCAAGTATAAGCCGTGAGTATGTCATTGAAGCACTTGCAAGTGGAGTAGTAAAGAGTGAAAGGCATCCCGACGGATAGCCTATCGATTTACAAGTTACACCACCTCAAGCCTCTTCCATCACCAAGCAGACGCACGATAAGGCGAACATCACATTCATTGGCTTGTCGTTCCCATTGTATGTATATTGTCCTGAAGTTTTGCAACGCAAGGGACGACATCCGTCCCCCGGGGGTGAAGCGAAACTATGATTGGCCGGGAAAGTTCCTACCTTTGGTGACGCTAAAACGGGCGATGGGTAACACAAAGACAGGCGTTATGGAGCCCCAAAGTGGCGATGCTTTAAATGCAGAGCTCCGAATGTAGAATATTTTGCATCTGGGATGATGGGGGGAAAGGGATGATTTGTGGGATGATTGGATTTTTTACCTATCGTTGCCCATGTGCTTGGGGTTAGGCGAACAGGTTGATTTTTTTTTGTTTTTTTTTTTGCAGGGGATTCTGCCAAGAGCCGCAAGGTTAGCATACCCCGTGCTTTGTAGTACCTTTATATGTATACTTTATCTGGTTTTTATAACTTTGGTTACACAGCAGCAGAGTAAAAGTTCCGTGCAGCGAGTAAATGAGTACCTAGGTATGTTGTGTGAGGCGTCTTGTTTGCTGGTTGGTGGTAAAAGTTCTGGTAGCTGCAGTTAAAACATCATGCCGATTGTTTGCTTGTGAGCCGTTTGGCGCTGACGGCTGATGCTAGTAGTTGAGAAAGTTCCACAGTGAGGCTTGGGGAAGAAATGAAATTGCTATGGGGTAATTGGTAGAGATGACCTGCTGTATGAGGTATCAATTCGGATTTGGGTTTTGCTTTTTTGGGTTGGTTGGTATTTTACGGTGAGGGTGAAGTAATATAGTTTGTTGATGCTTGTGATATAGAGAGGCTGCGTCAAGGCCGCTTATTACTAAGGTACAGCTAGAATCACAACGTCTGTCTCGAAACTCTAATATCAGTTCAGACCAAAGATGTACATGATGCAGCGGTTGAGTTGGATCAGTATGCAATCAGTTCATCTATGTAGATGAAATAATGATCTATTACTCCAACTCATTTCGTCGTCAATGCCTTTGTTCTCGGTATAAAGTTAAAAGCCCACTCACTCCCATATGTGGGGGCGAAATGCGGTAACGACACACCACGGCCGTCTAAACCAAGTCGGGCAGTGTTTCATCCAATGTGTGCAGTGTGCGATGTCATAGGCGGTGTTAGTGCTGGTGGCCTCCGATCTCGAATCTGGATCTAGCCTCCCAAAAAAATTGGGAAAAGAAAAGAACCCAAAAATAAAGAGGCAGGGTCTTCTATTTCCCTTTATCAAACAAGCGGGGATGGGGGAAGAGGATTGAAATTCATCTTCTAATATCTCCACTGTCTTTCCCTCTGCAGCTAATCCTTCACAGCTAGTTGCAGTGGCGGATCTGTCTTTTTGCCTTGGCCAGGGGGGTGTTGACATGACTCCCTTGTTGGATCCATCCGCCATAAAAAATCGTTATACGAACGATTTTTGTCTCTTTGCTTTCCTCGTCACGCTTTCTCGAGTGTTTCCGCCGTCTCGATGACTCTGTTATGAGGAGACGCCCATACCCGGCTTGACATTTCAACCCGTTCCACAACTCTGCGAAGAGATCAGTCCTTCCAGAGAACCCGGGCTTCTGTCTCGGCGTATTCAGTGCCGAGAACCAAAGTCGACGTCACACGGCGAGGCTGCGGTCACCGAGAATCCAGTTCACCATGACAGCCCCAATGGCGAATTATGTCGAGGGAGGACAAGTGACTGGTGAGGACGGGGGCTATGGAGCGACGCCCATCTTTCGAGCGGCATCAGGCCAAGAGGTGCCCATCACGACGACAGCATCATCGACAAGAGACGACAGGGCATCGATGTCGACATCACAGCGGCGCCACGAGGCTTGGTGGAGCATTCATCCCTTCCGTGGCATGGTCAACGATGTTCGTCGGAGAGCGCCATACTATGTCAGCGACTGGCTCGACGCGTGGGACTATCGTGTTGTGCCCGCCACCATCTTCATGTATTTTGCAAAGTATGTGATATCTATGGCTTCTCCTTGTTTACTGACGGAAAGCCTATCGAGCAAGCACTCGCTAATCTGTGCCATTGACAGCATCCTGCCTGCCCTTGCCTTCTCTCTGGACATGTTTCAGAATACCGGATCAAACTATGGTGTTAATGAGGTTTTGCTGGCTTCTGTCCTGGGCTCTGTGGTCTTTTCCATATTTTCTGCTCAGCCGCTCGTCATTGTTGGGGTCACTGGTAAGCGTGCTATGTGCTACCTACATAAGTTGTATGGTATCTTCTCGGTTCTAACATGGCATTCTGCAGGCCCCATCACTGTGTTTAACAGTACAGTCTATGACATCATGAAACCAACTGGCGTCAATTACTTGGGATTCATGGCCTGGATCGGAATGTAAGCTCAATGTCACTCTGAGCGTGTATCTTGACATATTATTGACTCGTTGCCACTTTTAGATGGTCGCTGATTCTGCACTGGATCCTTGCCATTACAAACTCCTGCAACTGGCTTCGCTGGGTCACACGATTCCCCTGCGACATCTTTGGCTTCTACGTGGCCTTCATCTATCTTCAAAAGGGCATCCAAACACTAGAGCGTCTTGGCGATGGGAGTGCCTTTTATCTCTCCATTGTCGCGGCACTACTGCTCTTCATGGTTGCTTATATCTGTGGAGAACTGGGAGGTAGTAGTCTTTTCAGACACCCAATTCGTGTCTTCCTAAAGGACTACGGAACACCATTGACCCTCGTTTTCTTCACTGGATTTGTTCACATTGGCCGTATGTCTGAGACTCATTTGGCGGTGCTCCCGACCAGCACTGCGTTTGAGCCGACAGCTGATCGAGGATGGGCCGTCAACTTCTGGGATTTGAGCGTTAGAGAAATCTTCACCGCTCTCCCATTTGCCATTCTCTTAACTATTCTGTTCTGGTTCGACCACAATGGTAAGGGTGTTTTTCTCTTTTCAACATACACTTAGTCGCTAACATTGACGCAGTGTCATCTCTTATTGCGCAAGGAAGCGAATTTCCCCTGAGAAAGCCCGCTGGTTTCCACTGGGACTTTTTTCTTCTCGGCATCACCACCGGTGTGGCCGGCATTCTCGGCTTACCCTTCCCTAATGGCCTGATCCCACAAGCCCCTTTTCACACAGAGTCTCTTTGCGTCACCAAAGCCGTCAAGCAGCTCGATGAAAAGGGTGAAGACAAGGGAGCGTATACTTTCGAAGCGACTCATGTCGTCGAGCAGCGCGTATCCAATCTGGCTCAGGGACTTCTCACCCTTGGCACTATGACGGGCCCTCTTCTCGTCGTCCTCCATTTGGTCCCCCACGGAGTTTTGGCTGGTCTCTTTTTCATCATGGGTTTCCAGGCCCTTCAAGCAAATGGTAATACAGCCAAGCTACTCTTCTTGGCCCGGGATAAGAATCTGACTCCTGCGAGCTCACCTCTTAAACTAGTGAAGCGGCGCGCCGCCATCTGGGGCTTTGTCATCGTTGAACTGGTCGGATTCGGTGCCACCTTTGCTATTACACAAACTATTGCTGCTGTCGGCTTTCCTATCATCATCTTGCTCCTCATCCCAGTACGCGCTCTCGTCCTACCTAGGATCTTTCACCCAGAAGAGCTGGTCGTGCTCGACGAGCCAACTGCTTCCAACTATATCATGGAAGGAATAGGCGGCTCCTGGGGCGGTGTGATTCAACAAGATGAGATTCAGAGCAGCGACGATACACCCGTAGCTAGCGGGTCCTCATCATCTTCTCAGCGAAGCGGCAGTCCTGGTCGTGGCCATAGAGGCGTTCACCATGGCTCTCTGCATAAGAGCCAAGAGGATCTAGCAGAGCTTGGGCAGGCTCCTACTGGGCAGAACATGGTAGCTAGGAGGAGGAGTATTGATAAAAGAGTGGAGAGGGAGCATCATGTCTGATGCTGCGTAAGGCTCAAAAGTGATTTGCTCGATGATGTGAGACGATGGAGTTTTTGATACCCGGGATGATGACTTTACTATTGGCTATATGTGGAATTGAGGGAGATTTTTGGTACACGTTGCCTAGACATGAAAAATTGGTAGGTTGGCGAACAAAATATATAATAGACTTGGTTACGAGACCCCTTATACAAAATAATATACGATTGATACCGACTTTTTCTGTATTAATATGCGGTCGTCATTCATATCCCAAAATTTCCTCGCAATGCTCTGTACATATATAGTAAAATATACGGATAACCCTTCTCAGCTGGCCTTTTCTACTCCTCGTCATCACTGTCTATGACAAAGCCACCACGTACCCTCGGCCTGCGAGTCATAACAGGCACGTCATCGCCATCTTCCTTGGCGTTGTCTTCCACCTGCTGAGACTGTGCAGCATTAGAAGCATCCTCCATATCAACATCCTCATCCTCGACGCTAACTCTCCTCTTCTTCCTACTCTCACCATCGCTCTCTCCCATGGGGGTATCATCCCTACTTTCTGCCTCCTCATCATTAATCAAGCCCAGGACGTCGTCATCCTCACCGCCCTCGTCCTCTTCATCACTATCGATCTGCACAGCAGCTTTCCGCTTCTTCACCGGCTCAGGATCCACAGCCGACTGCGCAGCCTTTGCAGCACGAGCAGCAATCTCGCGCTCGCGAGCGAAAAACGCTTCGTCCTCCTCCTCGTCGAATTCGTCGTCTCCATCTTTGACGTACACGGCGGATTTGATCTTGCGGGCCTTTTCGCGCTCTCGTTCACGCCGCTTGCGAGCTTTTTCTTCCAGTTCCTCGTCATCTAGTTCCTGTACTTGACTATCTCTTCGTCTTCTTTTTCTTGTCTTCTTGGGTCTTTCTGACTCATCGATTACTTTTCTTGCTGTCGGGCCTCCAGGTTCAAATAGAAACTCATCATCTATGTCGTCACCTTCGTCATCATCAAAATCTGCCTTCTTGCGTGGCAGTGTTTTTCTCTTTAGCTGATTCTCAGCCAGCTGTCCATCGTCAAACGTTGGGGGACTGAATTCCGCTTGGTTGATATAATGCAATGTATCTTTGAGTGAATCAGCGGTGACATCTTCTGGGAGTACCCAAAGGGACTCGGGTGTCTCCTCTGAGGCAGGCCCAAACAGCCGAAATCCGCAGAGGTTCAGTAGAAGACGCAAATATGGATTCTTAAATCTGGCGGTACGTCTTGCGTCGCTATCCGGTTTTACGACTAAGTAGAAGTTAGATATAATCACAGTACAAAAATCACCAGAGACTTACTGAAGGGGGGAGGTTTGCTCTTCTCTTTGGGTTCATTGGCATCCGTTGATTCTTCAAACGGATTTTCTGTTGTTGCCAAAGCTTCTTCAGCAGCAGCCCACGATCGGCGTTCGCTTTCGGCTTCAGCAATCACACTCTTCACCCAACTGATATGATCTCCTTCGTTCTTATCCAGCAGTGCACCAACCACGATGGCGATTTGCCGATCGTGCTCTTCCGTGTATTTGAAAACAAGTTCAGCTCCAGGCTTCGCATGCTTCTTGGAAGCGGTCTGCTTTTCGTATCCGTATTCTAGGAAGAAAGCGGTGCTTTGCAATTTGCTGAAGAGCATTTCGATGATGAGTTCTGGCCTTTGCTCAATCTTCTTGAAGCACTTGCGAAGTATTTGCTTCACGAGTTCTTCCCAGTCTTTGTACATGCTTGAAGATTTGTCCAAAGGCTCGGGGCCTTTGATCATATTGTATAGTAGATGGATTATATCCACACGGAAAAGCATTACGCTCATCTCCTGTTTGAATGCAAGGCGATAAAAGTACCGATGGACGCGCTTCAACTGGGTATCATCCATATCGCGATAGAATCGCGTAAACTTGACAAAAGTATCCACCACGCCTTGTGGTGAAAAGCGAGCCGCGAAGCGTTGAAAATCAAATTTGCGTTCCTTGGAAGTACGTTCTGTAGCTTCCTCATCGTTGGCCGAGTCATCGTTTTCTTCCGCTAGAGCACCGTCTTCAGTACCCTGCTGCAGTTGCTGCTCTTTATTTTTCTTCTGCCGTGTTCGTTTGCGAGAGCGAACTTGCATATCCGCATTCTGCTTTGAGTATGCCTCCAGAATACGCAGGAAATGATGAACCAGTTCCGTAGCAGCATCTAGGTAGTAGAATCCCTGATCCTTGTAGGTCCTGATTATGTTGGCGATGGTATCGTGTGTCGATTCTTCGTAAAACAGACGACTCAGGACGTTTTCTGCAATTTCCTCGTCGTCCTCTCGGCCGCTCTCAGACATTTCTTGAACAGTGAGTAGAATCTGGGTGAAGCATCTCATTACAGCAGCCAGCTCATGCCAGTCCTTGTACTCATATGCCTCGTGCATTGCCTTGTTGAGAGTGATGAACATTTCTTGGTTTAAAACGCCCGCCACGAGGCTGAAGCTGGATACCTCATCATCGGCCTTGTTACTCGATCCTTTCTTCAGCTTTTTCTAGTCCGTTCGGCCTCAAGAAACCATGCTACGAGGTAGAAGAATTGTCTCCTGTGGTATTGCATGACATGCGAAGCCTCTCGATCAATGGTTTTGCGAACGTGTGAGAATAAGGGGTTGAAGCCCGAGTCAAGGAATTCCTCAACGAATGACCGGAGCTGTCCGGCGGCTCGCGCGTTAAGCTTCGCCGGCGGGCCCAGGTCCCTTTCATCCTTATTCTCCTTTCTTGTTCTACGAGGAGGTTTGAACACTTTGTTGTTATCCATCTTCAAGTTACGTGTTGAGGCGTCGCCAAGGGCATCTTGTCCTGAAAGGGAAGACATTTTCCCATCTTCACGCTTGACCCAAATCATCGTTCCGAAGCGGTTGTGTCTGGTTGGGCCGTTGCGGGCGTAGGCCTTGTGCATGGCAGATTCCTTATTCATCATCGACGCGAGTTCATTGGCCTTTGCTTTGTGTACTTGCTGCTCTGTCATGAAGAGTTTCTCTATGTCGACTCGCTTGATGAGATGAAAAATGATCTCCATGACGGAGGTGTCTTCAGTTCTGAAATCATCACCCATGTTTGAAGCCAACGTAAGGAGGAATAAGAATATGTCTTGGTATGAAAAGGCATCGATAGTAGCCGACCGCGAGATTTGCGTCTCGTCGCCCTCGTATTGAACATTGGGTGGAGGGGCGATCATGGCCATGTTGCGGAGGAAGAAGAGCACCAGTTTGATGATGCCTTGATCCCGCGCTGCTCGGTCGCCAGCTGGGAGCGCCAACGAGGGCAGAGCAGTCCTGACGGCAGCATGAAGGATTCGAGCTTCATCAAAGTTGATAATGGCCCTCTTGTATTGAACCTGTGCAAGCTCCAACACAGGCATGTGCCGATGGTGATTGACCGTCATCCGTTCCTTATCACGCTCCATAGGCCAAGTCAAAGGAACCATGATCTCAAAGCACGACAGCGCAATGCGAGACTTGTACTTGCTATCGGTAGCGTTTTCGGGCCATGTTGCCAGGATCGGGAGCAGGTCGCCCTCAATCAAGTTCGCCTCGTGGATGCAGCGGGCAACATCCATGCGGTTCGTCTTTTCGTCGTAGAAGCGAATCCATCGTTTGATATCGCGGAGGACCTCCAGCGCATCGTCTCCCAAGTGGTATCGGCCATCGTCCTCCGTGCTTGCGCCTCCCAACTACCATCATTCATCAGTATCAAATTGTTCCGGGAGCTCAAGCAATCGTGATCTCTCTTGAGAACCTACCGCTGCAACGAGGCTGCCAATGTGTGCCCGAACTTCGGGATGGACAATGTCCGTTGTACCGTCGCCCAGCTCCATCGTGGCCGTCTTCTGTATGAAGCTGCTATGGGAATAAGGGTGAATTAATCGACGGCATTGAAGACGGCCAAACGCAAGCAGCTGTATGCTTCAATGCTCCAGCTATCAATTATCAGTTCAGTTCAGTTCATAAATCTACAGCTGCCCCTCCAGAACGCGTCTAGCTAGACGCGCTTGGATGTACGTCTATAGCGACCAATTTACGCGGTTGATAAGCGGATGATTGTCGGCACCGATAACACGGCTTCACGCAACCTCCACCGAGCAAATGGGCCGAGGTTACCCGGGTTGCCGCAATCCATATTAAAGTTGTTCATGTACCTCGTCTAGCCGTCTTGGACCTTCACCGATCTCTCTCTATCCTTTCACAGTTCAAAATGGCCAGTTCAATTCTTCGAGGGAGGGCGCTGGGAGCCGTGCGCCAGGCCCGTTGCTTCAGCTCTTCTCCCAGGCAATATGCCGCTGATGTCAAGAGCGTCGGTGTTCTCGGCGCAGGCCAGATGGTGAGAGCCCTGATCCCGCTTACACGTGAAGACGGCATTCTGATGCTGCGTTTAGGGCCTGGGTATCGCTCTTGTTGTTGCGCAAAAGGCGCAAGTTCCGGTTACTCTCGTCGATGCTTCTGAGCAGGCATTGAGTAAAGGCATTGCTTTTGCCGGTGCGTTGGAGCTTCGAGCCCCGGGCTAAGTGATGCCATGACTGACAGCCGTGATAGAGAAGCTGCTGGCCAAGGACGTGTCCAAGTCTAGAATTACTCAGGAACAGGCTGATCAAGCCCGCTCCCTGCTGACGGCTAGTACCAAGATTGAAGATTTCTCTTCTGTCGACTTCATCATCGAAGCTGTGCCTGAGATCCCTCAGCTCAAGTTCGACATCTTCAGCAAGCTGGCCAAAATAGCTCCCCCCCACGCAATCTTGGCGACCAACACCTCTTCAATCTCCATCACGCGCATTGCTGCGGCCACTACCACCGATCCCAATGACACCTCAGCTTCATCGAGAGTTGTTTCTACTCACTTCATGAACCCCGTCCCTGTTCAGAAGGGTGTAGAGATTATTAGCGGCTTGCAAACCAGCAAGGAGACGCTTGACACGGCGGTTGAGTTCTGCAAGCGGATGGGCAAGGTCACTTCCGTTTCGGCTGACTCTCCTGGATTCCTCGCCAATCGAATTCTCATGCCTTACATCAACGAAGCCATCATCTGCCTGGAGACGGGAGTGGGCGACAGAGACTCAATCGATGCCATTATGAAGAACGGAACCAACGTCCCCATGGGTCCTCTGCAACTTGCGGACTTCATCGGCCTTGATACTTGCTTGTCCATTATGAAGGTTCTACACACAGAAACAGGGGACTCCAAATATCGCCCAAGTGTATTGCTAGGAAAGATGGTGGATGCCGGGTGGCTTGGAAAGAAGAGTGGAAAGGGATTCTACGACTATTAACGGCCCAAGGACATGTGTATCAAAAGCTACAACAATGTGTATTATTGAATAAAAAGACTCGTACCTATGTTAAACTCGAAGTCGTGAAATCGTACATGTTTACAGTTTGGGCGACCTGTTTACCATATATTTACACATGTTGCTGTCACAACGTGTAAGATGCGAATACCTCATCGTGAATACGTTTCTTTATATTCCAGTTACTCTCAATCCATTCAGCTAGATCAAACCCTATCTTGATTCATGTTAATATTAAACTGATGACCCAAGGCTTATATAGGCCACCAACGGAGAGATTCGAGATGTATGCAGAATAACAAAAGACTCCATACTATAGAGTATACAGGTACATCATTCATCACAACCCCTGGTTCTGCTTACTTTGCATTTTGAGGTCACGAGACTATCAGAGTGACGGCAAGGTAATATATGCTCTTACAGCTCCAACAAGGTTGAGCACCCGTATCCGTAAGCATTAAGTTACGAGGTGGGTTGACTTGCATATGCCGGCAGAAGTCGAGTGATGGTGACGACCTTGCATTCAATACACATAGAAAACTTGAATCGTCCAATTCCAGCGAGTTTCATTGCCGTCCTGTGGAGAAAACAACCTCCGTGCTGCCTTGATGCGTACAGTACTGTAGCCGATTCAGGGAGCACTCAGCGTCTGCTTATTTCGCTCGCGGATGCTATTTCGTATCCGGCAATGTCGCAAAGCCGTCATGTACGAATTACTACTTTTCTCCAACCCGTCAAAAACGAGCATCTAGCGTCTGTGCTCCCAGCGTTTCAGCGCTAGGCAAGTCATCCGACGGGGGCTAATAATAGATTCATTTGGAGATCGGGCTGTTCCTGGCGAAATGTCTCACCAAGCCTTACAATAATAACGGTTTATTAGCACCTAAGTGAGGTACTTTAGTATTAAATGAAGCCGTGGACACCACGCCTCAAGTAAAGTAGGTACTTGTGGTCCCATTGAGGACATTGATTAAACCGGTACATTTACCTTGTACGAGTATGGTGGCTGATCTCGCGAGGGGCGCCTCATTCGATGCCAGCCATGTTTATATTCTTGAGGGCTTCGACTGCGTTATCTGACCAAGAGTGAGAGAATTCCTGTAGGATGCGGGTCACTGACTAATGCGCAACTAAGATGATGCAGGAAGGCCGATGCTCTGATGCATGATGCGGCACTCAGACGGCGCTTCTCACTTCAGCTCTTGGCACACCTTGTAAGTAGTCGAGAGTATTCAGCCGTTTCCGACGCCGCAAATTTGCGAAATAAACGCCGACAGGGAGAAGAGGAATGGAAAACAAGAAGAAAAATAGGCGGAATTATCGAAGCGGCGATCGGTCACTCTGCCTGTACTTGTATATTTGATGTGACGCTGCCAGGGCCAGGATTCTGCTCGTGAGATTGAGGCTGAATTGAAGGATTGCTCTTCCCCCTCTGCAATTACGTGGATGGCTCGATCACGACTCCTCCCGGGAGCGGAAGGGAAATTAGACGAGCAGGTTTGCACATCCAGCACCGGCTAGGACCCCTCCGAGATGTACTCGTACAGATACAGTACTGCACCTAGGCGTCGGCCGAATCGAAAAGCTGGGCGTCCGGGAAGGTGAGGGTTCCCATCACGCCAATGTTCAGCTTCTGCAACCCACGGCTGGGCCCATTGTTGAGAAGTGATTTCGATTTCCGGCTAATTTACGCCGGCATGTACTCCGCACTTGCCGTAAAGTAGAGAGGCGGCAGTGATGAATCTGCATGCTTTGCTCATCTCTATGCGACTTCGGGGGGCAGATCTCCCGCCTGCTGAAGCGATGATTAAAGACCCGGCCTAGTCCAAGAGAACATGTGTCCAGCCCATGTGCCCGACATGGCTTGCAGCATGGATAGGTCTGTGTCTAAGGCCTTGCCTGGCAGTATGTTGCACTGGTGGCGGTCGTGGTAGCAGTACCCTCCTTCGAAAGGAGTAATACACACGCGTGGCAACAAGTATGAGTCTTCATCCAGGAGCCTGCTGATAGGTAGAATCAGCACCAAGGGCAGTACGAGTACTACAAGGGCAGAGAGGCACACACACACACCGCAGACACACCTTACTTACCTTGGGCATCCTATGAAGCTTGTTTCCAATAGCTCCAAGGGCGGCATCATAGCACCGGTACAAGTAAAGTACAAGATGCTCTGCGCCCGCATATGATACCGAACAAACAAGTTTGTGCAGTAGGCATCCCATCAGAGCCGTCCATCCACAGGGTTGCTCGCCACACCACCAGCTGGATGCAGTAGGTCGAGAACCAACGGCACAGGCGTGAGCGACCGCTGCCATTGGGCCTTCGGGCAATCTTGGAGTAGACCCGAGGATGCTTCACGGTCACGCCCGGCAGGCCACCCACGCACGCGGCCGGAGAGGACAAACCAAACGTCTTTGACGACTCGGTCCTGTGCAAGCTCGAGTAAGCCTCTTTTCTTTTTTCTCCCCTAGAGCCGGGTACCTTGCTTGCTCATCTCTCCATGGCACCAGACCAGCACATGCAGCCAGCTTGGTAGGGGGAGCTGTCCTGTCGTACAAGTTGCAATGCTCCGTCCGGGACAGGTCGCAGCATCTTGAAATGAAAGGCCCGGCTGCTCCATCTGCCTCTCCATCGCAAGCCATTTGCTACCTGTTCGGGCGGGAACTAGCACTGACTGAGGCATTGGTCCGGGCCTCGATTGGAACGCGCTCCTCAGAGCTCCCCGCTTTGTCGCGCAGCAAATTTGAAGCTTGAGCGAGCATGTGCATGTGAGCGGCTGGGACAAGACCGGGGGCTTCGCAAGGCGTCAGGCGCGGGGAAAAGGCGGCGACGCGAGGCTACGCGAGAGGTCCTGAAATCTTTCAAGCGGCCAGCCATTGGCGGGAGTCCAGGGTAAGGGCAAGGAGAGAACAAGACCGGTCGGGCCATGGTGCAGGTACAAGGTACAGGTGCATGAGCAAGTACTGGAACAAGGGGAACCACTGCAGACAGGAGCAGACAGGAGCGCTGCAGCAACAGGAACAGGTATCCGGTACGGGTGCCTGAGGTGGCACTCCAACCTTGGGAGTTTGGGGAGGGGGAGTGTCGATATCTCTTTCCCAGGCCTGCAGCTCTCCTCTCACCCTCCCCCTTAGCACAGCCTTGCTCTCTTTCGTCGTGTTTCCTCGTTTTCTTCTTTTGCTGCCCATTCCTTCTTCCGGCCAGTTTCCTCGTGGAGGGTGGCATCTGGCAAGCGATCAGCGAGTGGCCTGCTAGTGGGCAGTCCAGGTAATACCAGGCCCCAAGTACAGGTACGTGCTTGTGCAGGCCATCGCCGGTGCTACACATGTAATGCTACGGCAAAGGCGATGGCCCTGACCCTTCGGAGCATCTTGAGATTAACACCTTGCGTGCGTGCTACTGTACAGGTACGGCAAGGCTACTTGCTCCATGCATGCACACACAACCGTATGCACATGACGGATGTTGCAACGATGCCTTATCGTCGTCGACTGTTGACTGTTGGGCCCTGAGAACGCAAAAAGAGCTGCCGAGTTGCTATACTCGTATACGAGCACGACCTAGGAACTTTGACTTGGAACATGTTGAAAAGAGAAGGCGACAGCACCGTACAAATACCAGCTCGGCCGTTCTCGAAACTCGCCCGGGCTGCCCTGGGCCATCGGGTGATCCATTCTTTCTTTAGCTGCTTCACAACGGCGGCAGCTAGAAGCTCACAGTCGTGCCACAGCTGACCGGGGTCCCTTTTTCTCCTTCTTCCAGACAGGGAGCAGAAGCTCCAAACATGACTTCTAAACAGCCAGGCCCGCTGCGTCAACCAAGTCGACCCATACCCAATGAGTCAAGTGGCCCTGGGGCTTTCCCACTTCCGACATGGCGGCTACTTGCGTCCGCGTGGCCGGCGGCCATCCGAAACCTGGCACGAAAAGCCATGTGGTCGGATCTTGCCTAATACAACGTGCGGCTTTCGTTGCTCCAGGCGGGACGACGGAGAGGAAAGATGACCAGACAAATGCTATATCATTACTTCGTAGAACACGTCAACGGTTGGGCAGGCAGGGCCCGAGAGACGTTGAGCTCCGGATCTTCTCACGGGCGGCAGGCATTGTGCGAGCCCTCGACCGCTGTTGCGCTGCACTCCGTGCGACGCCTTGGGTGCCTCCCAGTTACTCGCACCATGGGCGGTAGAAGAGTCACAAGTTCGGCGACAACAAGAGCTATCCGTCATGCGCACATGTTTCAACAGGGGCAGTAGCAGCGGTCTGGCAGATTCGCGAGGCTTGCTGTCTGACCTGCAGCTCTCTACGATATAACGACGGGCAATAATACGCCGTATTGTGTTTTCTGACTCGCTGCCCCGCGCCGCCGCGTTGCTGGCATTCATGCTTATTCCAACAGTCGTGATGGACTATCCCCCCCTGATGTCTTACTGCACCTGTATAGTGGAGTGTTTCTTTCTTCTAGAATCTCGCTCCCGGCTCCGTTGACAGCATTATCCGCCCTGGCCCCGAGATCCACTGCTAAGGCATCTTGAAACGACATGGCTCTCCTCCTTTCATTACCGCGTATGCGCAACATACTGTAGTAGCATCTACAGTTTCAATCGATATGCTACTGTGGACTACAGGTGGGCTTAAACATTAACTGTGTGAGATCTTCTGGTTGCTCGCTTTCGCTAATACTACTGCAATGCTCTTAGAACTAGACTCTTAAAGAATATGGCTCTGCCCGATATGGACTGAAAGCGTTAATACTTCGCACGTGGCCTACTGCACTTCTGCAAGAGCGGGAACTTTGAAAGCAAATATAAAACAGCAATTCAGCAGGCGGCGGGCCTGCCAATTACCGAGCACAGCGACATACTTGAGCGTTCTAGTTCGTAGCTACCCCTGAGGGAGCTAGAGACGTGAGTTTGTCTAGCCACCCCCCCGGCTCGGGATGAAACGACTTGGTTTACAGTACAGCTTGTCTTCAAGTGCTGTCATGAGTGCTTGTACGAATCATCGTACTGCCATCCTACCTCATTGCTCAGACATGCGACCGATTGCACTTCGCAGGCTCCAGCTTGCCTGCACCTTGGTCCAAACGCGAGCTGGTCATACACATACATACACGCGCAGACGCATGCACTCGAGCGCAATGCTACGTGGATTGAGCATCTCGCGGCTTGAGCTAGCCCCACTAAGACTGGCCCGGTTGCACCGGCGCATATCCTTTCTCAGCACCTCCATGGAAAGGCTGGCACTCGTACGAAAGTACGAAGTACGAGCACATCCCAGGTAGCCCTAGATTGATGTACGGGTAGCGTGTCATTGCCCTGCAATTCTTCCGCGTGTCGAATGATCCGTGCGCGGACATCCTGGCGATGCTCTTTCGACCTGTGGCAGATTCGACTTCGAAACTTCTTTCCTCCAATATCAGCAACGCGGCTCATCTCGTTGTTTCTGTGTATGTGTATCGTGGTCAGGTGAGGGATGCCACTTTCTCGCTTCAGCCTGATGCAAGAATGGGAATCCAATCCACCCTAGCTGCAAATGCCGTTCGCTTTGCCTCCATCGTATGAGAGCTAACGAGGCATATGCTAGGCACGACTCTGCAGTGAGAGGGCCTAGCTCCATTACGCCACGCTCGGGAGGAGGGGTGGATACCTTGAAAGGCATCGTGCTGCAGTTTTCCCAACCGTCATCCGCTTCACATGTTCTCCTAAGCCCAATTGATCGCGCGCGTTATCTGCATGAACAAGCGGAACGAGGCTGGACGTGTTAGTCACTGTTGCTCCCACCCTCTTCCGGTTACAGCAGAAGAATAACTCAGATAGCTGGAGATATCTCTTTCACATCGGCGATGGCTACCACTACGAGCGTTGTCTCGATTCAACACAGAGACAACAACTGCTCCACCACTGCCTGGTCCTCCTCCTCGGCCGCTGTAACTATTACCTGCATTCAAATGTGGCGACCCTCCCCCCCACTTACAAGGCCTGCGATTTCTTGTCGTCTTTGACTTGCCGCTGGCGACCCCTGTCTTGGATGGCAGCCCCCCTGGTCACCGATATGCGCGCCCCCTGGCGTCAACCCTCCTTGTTTTCGAGGACCCCCCTTGCCCGTTGTACTATGCCATCAACTGCCATGACCTTTGTAACTCGTTGAAGAGCCCATTGGTTCAGTACGCAAACAGGCCTCGAGCGACGGTCATGCGTTCGTCCGCGGGCTCTATCAAGAGAAAATGTGCTACTACTCTCCAGGAGCCGCTGAACTACCCACCAGTGGTCCGGCCGAGGTGCCGTCTGGTAGTCGATTCTTGCGGCCCTTTTATGTGGTCCTTTGCTACTGCTTGGCTTTGGTCTTGCTATAAGCCCTGTCCCTTGATGCAAATTGCTGGCTAATGAGATCGATCCCATGCCGCTAAGATTGAAGAGCCACTTTAGCTTGTGCTTTCGCGCGGGCGTACAACTATCTTCGCAGTTGGAAGCGGCGGTCTGGCATAATGGACGAGGCCTTCATGCTGCGGCTCTAGGTGCTTGTGCGGACGAATAACTGAACGCGGCGTCCCTGATGGGTCTGCTTTTGCATACCCGGCGCAAAGAGAGCATCGGATCGCTGCGTCGCCGCGGCTGAGTTCCCCCTCTTGGCCGACACGCACATTATAGATGCTAGTAGTAGTACTACTCGACTTGCTCGACTGAGGGCCCAGATCCGCGCTGCTCCGGCCGCTCCCCATGTCAGACAGAGCTTTCATTTTTCGTCAACTCCTTACTTGTTGACTGGTTGTTGGCAATTGCTAGAGACTCATTGCCACTCGTTGTTTTCACAAAACTACATGACACCAAGTTGGTTCATCTTTATACTGGAAGTACGGAGAAGTCGTCGTAGTAGTTCGACCAAGAAAGGCTTGTGGACAAGGGGCCGTTCTCAATTATACCCTTCCTGGTAGTGGTCCCTCTTTCCCGATCTTGGAACACGGAAGACTCCTGGTAGCTCAACCGACAACCGCAAGGGTTAGGAGCGCATGCTCTGCACTGCTGGCCCATTACAGTGCGGCTTTTCTCGAATCAAGAAGCTTCAAAGCCTGCATAGGCTCACCCACCCCATCCTCCTTCATCAGGTACCAGGTACGGAGACGCCCCCCCACAGCTTCTTCTCCATCGATACAGGTCCTTGTCTCTAGCGGCAGCCTCCATTTTTGCCGTATTCTCTGCGGACAATTCTCTGAAACCCCTCCTAACGGATATTACGAGTACTCTGTTTTCTGACAAGATCTGGAGCTTGCAGGCTCGGGACAAGTCAGTCATCCTGCTAGCATCTTGGGACCACCCGGCACCCCATACCTGCACGAGGCATATACCTGTATGCGAGCTGATGATTCCAGGACCATCGATTGCACCTAAATCGATGTCGGACCCCACTGAAGCGCGTGGTATGCGGTCCTCATTTTCATGTCACCATACAAGTCTATCCCAATCCTACCTCGTGGAACCTTGGAACTAAGATACGACCCCTTCAAATCAGTCTTGCGACCTGAACTTGGATAGCCACTCATGCCCTAACTTTGCTCAGACAGGGGTTGCTCACTGGTTCTTCTCGCTTTGCAGGCGGCTAACTACCTACTTCTTTCTTGGCCAACCCGGTCAAAGGGATACATCCACTGTATTACCAGTACAGCAAGCTCTCCGCAGGCCGAGATCAAAGGCAGTCCCTTTTCGAAGGGATCCCGCCCCCTCAACCCAGACCAAACTAATCCGAGCCGTCCTTGTTCCGTGCCACTGCTTCTGAGCATAACTAAACTTGTTCCTCGTGATAAATCATTTGGTTGGTTGGTTTCGAGTTTCTGAATCATACAACTCGCGAGCGAGACGACTCAACCAGCAGCTTCCATTTCCTATCGGAGTACCACGGAATATTCCTTCGGAACCTCGTAAGCTGGCTTGACTGTTTCAGGATCTGGATCTGTCGATAACTTGCTGGCGACGGCAGTAGCTTCTCTGTCTCGCTCTTGTCGAGTTGATTTTAGCAGCGCTTTCAACCATTTCTCGAGAAATCGTGTGGGTGATTTCGCGGGCGCCTCTCCATCCGAAGGGCCTAAACCACATCCCAATGCTCGCCACTAGGTCCTGCGACCCTGAGCACAGCCACTGGTCCTTGGGCAAATACTTTCCGGCTCCTGGTAAAGCTTCAACCAGTCCACGCATGTCAGACCAATACGACTCCTCACTACAAACACAGCCAGACTGGCAGGGCCAGTATCCGTATCTTTCGCAGCCAGCTGGATCTGCTTATTCTCAACCCTCCGAATCGAATCATGCCAACTCGGGAGTAGTTCAACCTCAATCCATGGCACAGAGCGAAAATCTTCGGCTAGAAGCCCATGCAGATAGACAGCCAACACTGACACCCAGTTTACACCATCATACTTATCGCGGAGCAGCAGAGGACCACGGCCACCCTTCCCGACTTGCCGAGTCATCAGAGAGAAAGGAGGAATCAAGAAGCATGAGCACGACATCCCGTTTGCTGGACGAACCCGTACCGACTGCCAGAGCCACTACTAGAGATTCTGCACCTTCGGGCTACGTCAACTCAACTTCAGCAATGGCGAAAGGCTTGGGCAATCCATCTGATAGATTTGGACCAGATGATCAACGTGCGGTAGTACCGAAAGATGAAGAAGATGCCCTACTTGACGAGGATATGGCCGAGGATGAGGCGGATTCACTACTTCAAACTGCGGCGGAACGGGTGGCAGCTCGCAGAAAGATGAAACGCTTCAGGTAGGACTCTAGCCACGGCTGGATATGAACAAGCCAGCGAGCTAACATGATGATGAAGGCTTACGCACCAGCAAACACGGTTCTTGACGAGCGAATTTGCAAAGCAGCCCCACCCCGACGCTGCCCATCGAGAAAGGCTGTCCAGAGAAATACCTGGATTAAGCCCTCGACAAGTCCAAGTGTGGTTTCAGAACCGGTAAGTTAGATCAACAAGAGATATTCTATCCCAGACTCTCCGGGAGTGGGAGGAACACCAATAGTATCTGACCAGTCTGTTAGGCGTGCGAAGATCAAGAGGCTCAACGCCGATGACCGTGATCGAATGATCAAGATGAGAGCAGTTCCAGATGATTTTGACAATGTACAAGCTTTGCATTCTCCTTACGGGGCAGTCCATATGCCGATGCCGCTGGCGGCCCCCGTAGACTTTGGACACCACCCTCCATATCCGAGCAACTCGATGAGAGCGCCCCTAATGGTGGACGTGCGGCGTCAAGAGGGACCAGGTCATATGTCGCCCACAGGCTTGACGCCATCGTTTGGCAACATCGGCTTTTACCCTTCGAACGCAGTAAATTCATCCGGAGTCATGTCGCCAATATCACCGCACTCTAGTGAGCGCTATCCTCCCCATGGAAGTGGCGGGCCACACGGGTCCCTGGATGCGCATCGCCACGGAGTTAGGCCACTCCAAACCTTTCATAACCGGGATCCGGTATCCAGGCCAAGGTCTGAGTCTCTGCAATTACACTATATGCATCCTGGTGTGAATACGCACTCCAGTGTATCTGATCGGTCTTCCTTGGTCTATCAGCCCGGCCAGATGAGCCAAGCGGCACCCAGCAGCGCAGGGGGTGTTGACCGGAGTCCCTACACAAGTAAGTTGATGATAGACCTCGAAACCGGTTGTATTGACGCTGATGATGATCAATAGGTAGTAGCAATGCACAATCATCGCCGACAGGGTTGAGCTACCCCAATTTCCAGCAGACATCTGAGAATGGATCTCGTCTTCGAGCTGCCTCAGCCTCGTTGCCCCTGAATACGACAGACCATTATCGAGCACTCCAATCTCCTCAGTCGCACAATCATCGAACAGCCGGATCTTCTTCGCAATATGGAGCATCCTCAACATACCAGGCCAGCTACGGCGCCGCTCCTTTATCAGCGCCGTTGACCCCTTCTCTGGCGGCTCCTCCGCCGCGAACATCAGCTACACCATCAAGTGTAAGAGACTATCCAGACTCGGTGGGTACACCTGGGTTTCCCCAGACTCTGCAGAGTGGCCTGAATGGTCATGATTCTCGTACAGACTCGAGAAGCGTTTATCCTAACGGGGCACCGGATTACGCAAATAACCAGCAACGTAACGACAGCTACGGTATCAACGATTTAAACAGCGCAATTTCATTAAAACGGGATCGAGGATATATAACTCAAGGAGGAGCAACATCACCACTCGATAGAGCGAGGCCCTCGTTACATCATAGCACAAGTTAAGTCTGTGCTTTGGGCACCAGAAACGTTGCCAATACGATTCCGATCGTAAAAGTTAAGCGGGCATAACTATATAAACTACAGAGATAAGAATTACGGCCGATTAGTATACGGAAGGCGAGTGCATGCTTCGTGGCGATGTGGCAATTCACATTTTACATTTTGACAACCGACGAAATAGATGAGGCCAGGGCTTGCCCATCTACATTTCATTCGACTTTCTCCCCTTTCATTACCGTTTTCCCTTTGGAGTTGGGCAGCAAATGATTTATGCATTGGGAAGCACTACGGACGGGCCCTGGCAGGCTCGGCGGGCGCCACAAAATACGGCAGAGAAGTTATTGGCTTATCAGGGAATCAGCAGGCCATACTCCCAAGCCAAACTCAACTACATACTGTCACCAGACCATCTTAGCTGATGGTAAAAGAGTTTCCTTGAGATTACTCTAACATTATTCTGGCGGGCTGATCTGGGACTTGAAAAAAAACGCATTTACCTGGAACGGTACGACGGGACCATGTGCGGAATTTGAGATACCAAATACCCTCTTGGAGTTGGGCAAACGACGCAATACTTTGGACATCCGACAATTTCTTCTTCTCTTCTCTTCTTCTCTCTTGTATTTTTTTTCTTTTTCTTTTTCTTTTCTCATATCTTTCTCTTCTTTCTCTTCTTTTCCTTCTTTTTCCACCTTCTTTGTTTTCTCTCCTTTTCACTTCTCTTCTTCCCGTTCAATTGTATAGATTACAACAAGGACATACCCGATTTTATCCCCTTTCTCTTGAGAAAGTTACACTCTGGCAGGGACTGGACACGCTGAGACGTGGTCTTCTTTTCTTCTTTTTCTTTTACTTGTATATAACAAAAATACTTTCTTGGCAGCCGGATGCTCCTCGTCGTTGGGCGAAGATAACCAATTGAATAGGTTTTTTCTTTGTCATGACACAATTGTCGTTGCTCGTCGTAAAATTTAACTGCCAGCCGCAAAGTGCACGAGAAAGATGCTCTCCAGCTAACCTTGTGATTTGATAAAAGAAAAAGGAAGAGAGAAAAGGCGGATTTACTTGGAACGACGGGTCGTTTCTCATATAATAAATTACAGATTTCACCTCGAGCCGCTCACACCTTATGATGTGGAAACAATGCTGGGGTCGGTGATATGCGTCGTCTAGGCTGGTAACGTCGCTGGGCTTCGTTGGCTCACCTGGATAAGCGACTCTGGTCAGTATATCGGTTATGAATTTCAAGCCAACTCGTTTGCTCCATTCAATACCACCACACTCCAATCAGTCAAGCCAATGATTATCCGCACGCAGCCAAGTGGTTGACGGTTATATAAACAATATTGCTTAAATCCCCTGAAAACGACAGCATGGCAGATAGGTTTACCAGATGTTAGGTGTCATCACAATAGTGGTGTGTTTGGTTGGAAGACAAAACGCTACGGAGTCGAGCCTATGAATACATAGCTTACCTTGTTATTTCCAGTTTGTTCCAGAGAGAAAGATGTACATGCCAGTGATGATACGACGGCATTCCGACTGGATCCCGAGGAGATGCATGTGTGCGAGGTGAGGCATCTATTTGGTGATTCACGGAGATGTGAGAGAACTCGGAGGACTGATATTCTATTCACATGCGTGCACGCACACATTCACAATGGTCCATTGCACATGAGCCTCCCCCGCAGATCGTTTCCCCATTATACAATAGATATAGTGAAACTAGTATGTCACTTGCGTCAGGTCATCACCGCATCATGGTAGCCACACAGACGGGGCCCTCGTGATGATGGTTTTAGGCAAGGTTGCTGTAAAAAGTGCGCTCTGGACCAGGCATCGAGATATCGTCGGCAGCATCGAGGCGTCGCTGAGTGATCAGTAACAAGCCGGCGGCGGTTTTTTTCATTATCGATTGCTGGTCGTGGTTTTATGTGAAAAAGAAAAAAAAGAAGAAAAGAAGAAGATCCAGCGGGGAGAAGTTGGAATTTTGTTTGGCACGCTCTCGGATCGGAATTCTGCCCCGCCGGTCATGTGATTTAGCTTGTGATGCGCATGTGCTCTGCTTACTGATGCGGTTGGGAGGTGGAAAGGTGGAGAAGTGCTGAAAGCCTCTGCATTTGGGTTACATAAGCATTTGTTCATGCGGCAGAAAGCATCCATTGATTGATCGAATTCACCGATGATGGAGCGCTAGCGGCGGAACCTGTACGGAGTACGAAAGTACATATTGACGGGCACGGCGAATTGTTTTTGAAGAGAGGCTGAGACATACAGGCACATGCCGTTGAATACGACGGGAGAACTAGTGCCTCGTTTAGGAACGTTGAAAGACATTGACAAAGGTATCCCTCTGGTACTGGTGAATTTTCTTTTTTCTTTTTCTTTTCTTTTTTTAGAAAAGCTCTGCAAGCGCCCAAAGTGTTTGTTGTCACACATCCCCCAGCAACGTGCCCAGCGTTCCAACGAAAGCAAAAAGCGCACAGGCTCTCTCTGGCCTGGCCTGGCCCATCCTCGGCAACACGCGTTTGTTCGCAACAGCCCACTGCAGCTTAGCGCCTTTGCCCTCTGTGCTCGCCGACGGGGAGTGCTGACAGCCGCTGGAAGAGCGCCAACTAGCCTTTTAGCCCGGCCAGGAAAGGCAGCCCTTGAGCCGCCCGCTCTTTTCCCAGCCAGCCCAGCCCAGTCCACTAATCCAGCGGATTGACTGTTGTGCCTCGTCTTTCAGGCTCGGAGGATCCCTTCGCCTCTCCACCTTTTGCTTCTCCAGCATTATCGCCTCTCCAGCCCTCAGCGCTTCCATCATCGCCCCCGTCCGTCGCCCTACAATCGCTCTCCCTGCCCAACTGTTGAATCGACGACGCTCACGGTTTTGTCCGTGTCCATTCTCTCTCCCGCATCTTTGCGCCGCAGCGGAATTTCTCCCCCAGCGAATTCCACCGACCGCCCCCTAGCGATAGCAAGGAAAAAAAACCCTGAAAGACGCCGGGCTCTGCTCCTCTCGGCTCGCCGACACGGGACCGTCGCCCTCAGCTGTCCTCCCGTCATCTCCAGAGAACGCAAGAGACTCCAACTCCAGGCAATCCGTCATCGTCGACAGGCCGAGTGTATGAAGCCGACCGCCTGAATTCGGCCCTTCCCCTTACCGCAGCGACATCTCGGCCTCCCGGCCTGGCGCGACACGCCACTCTGGTCCCTCGCGAAGGAGCCTTGGTTCATGATGTCTTTCCACCCCCAAACTCCCCAAAGTCCCTCGCAATTCTCGCCCGCAACCTCTTCGGATCCCTCCCTCGGCTCGTCCGGCTCTGTGGCCGCCGCGGGAACAGGAACGACGACCTTGCCAACTCCTGCACACAGCGTCAACGGTAGCTCCTCGCACCCCGACTCCATCATGCTCGACGACTCACCGCACAAGCGAAAGCGGCCCCTCGAAGATGTCGGCGACGACCGCGACCTGAAAAAGGCTCACATTGACGACTACAAGCTCGCCATCGAAGACCTGCACCGGGACGTGGGCCTGAAATACCTCCTTCTGAAATCTCGTAAGACTCCCTCCGCTGCTCTCGTCTCGCTCCTCCTCCCTTGGATGACGGGATCTCGACAGTCGTTGGGATGTTTTTGTCGTTACTAAGATCTCTGCTTTGTTGACACTGCTATCCATCTAGCGCATCCCGAGTCTCTTCCTAGCACGGCGGAAGATCTCTACGACATGTTCGACTTGGCCAATCTGGCCGCCGAAGTCGCCAGAGAGAAGCCAAACGGCGAGAAGAACGCGCTCCGCAAGACGTACAAGGGTCACATTAAGCGGCTGGGCGTCACTGGACACTTTGATGTCCAGAAGAAGAAGGAGGACTCGCCCTCGGATTTCCTAGCCATGCTGCAGGTTCCCGACCACGAATGGAACGTCCACATGGTCAAGGGCCGTTCTCTCATGGATGGCTTGTCGGAGCTGACCCAGTCGTCCTTGGGCCGCGCCTTGACTATGGCCAAGGGCCCAGTCGCGAAATCTGTTTGGGACACGTCGGTGTTAGGGGACATTGGCCCATCTAATGGTGATAGTTCGAAGGCACCGTCCGCGAAACCGACGGCGCCCAACACGCCTCTAATATCCATGCCTGGAGCGGCCGTCAACCGGCACAAGTCTCAGCTGTCGTCTGGCTCAAATGCCGCACGACCTCAGCGCAGCATCAAGAAGCGATCCTATGGCGACAGCAGCTACGAAGGATACGGCGAGGGATTTCCCGACGACGATACTGGCCTTGAAACAGGCTACTCTACGGGAGAAGGCGAAGGAGGCCAGAAGCGCCGCAAGAAGGCAAGCGAGAACCCGAATTCCGATGCTGCCGGTCATTTCTAACGCCGAGCAGAGTTCAGGAAACACACCGCCCTACCCGAGCGCCATGCGCCAATCGAGCTACGGCCCTGGAATGGTCGGAGTATGACACCTACGGCCTTTCTGAATCCGACCTGCCATTTCAACAGAGTTTACCAAAGGGACTCGCGGAGAGCTGAAATCAATGCTCTCGAAGAATCCAGAAGCTTTAGTTTTCGTCGTTGATTTTGTGGTCCATGATGGTTCTTTGCAACTTGGACTTTTTGCGACTTGGGCGTGGAACAAAAAGAAAAGTTATGGGGACAATGGTTTTGGTAACTTGTACAGGCTCTATATCACGATACATGAAGGCTCGGCTCTCACAGAAGATCAAAGGGGGACTGGCTTGCTTTGTTTTTCTGCTTTTTTTTTCTCTTCGACATTTACATTTTTTTTGCATCCTCGGACAAAGAGGACTTGAATCCTCACATTTGCGTTTTTTGTCTAGCACGGCGTTTGGGAGAGGACAAGGGGGGTATGTATGCTGGGGCGAGCAGAGTCTTCTTCTATTTCTATTTTCTCACCGGAAGTATTCTGCCTCGCCCTTGTTCTTTTTTTATTCTTTTCTTTCATTTTTTCATCATCCTTTGACATTTGCGTTTGTACTTTTTTTTCTCCGTTGTTTTCTGCTCATTTATACAACCCTTTCAGCAAAACAGCAAGAAAGGGCCGGTTGGAAATTTGAAAACCAAAAAAATACTTGCGGGGACGGGAAATATGGTTTGTCAGTGAGCTGCTGAAACAAGCCGCAGAAACGTCATGGAAGGGAAACTCGAGCGAGGACGGAGAACGATTCGGACGGCTGAAATGAGAGAAAAAACGAGGGTTCAAGACATCTTGGGACGAGAGGGCGGCTCGTGGGAAGAACACCTTGAGCCCTTTTATGGTCACAAAGGTGCAAAGTTTTCTATCCCTGCCTCGGGGACAGCGGAAAGGGAAATGCGGGTGTGATGGTTTGTTTTATTAGCCTCCTTTCCCCTGGGGTTTTAAAACCCTTTTTTGGGAGGGGAACTTTATGGCTCGTCGTGTTTGCTTTTTACACAGATACCAGTAGGTGAAACAATAAAGCTGGTCCCCCAGCGTAATTGGCACATATACTTGTCTCTCTGTATGTCGAGTGTTGCGCGAGAAATGCTTCTTGATACCACCACGTGAGGGTTTACGAGATACGACAGCCAAATGTAAATTAACAATGATAAAGTAGTTTAATATACACCTTGATTACTTTCAGCAATGACGCCAACCCTCTCGCATCAAGAACACTGTACATGTCTATATGATAGCACCATGAGAATTCCCAAAAAGAGAAGGAAGAAGGGGGAAAACAGATAGGAATATATAAGGACGGAGTTGAGAAGACCATCCGGTCATTAAGTCATGCTAGAATACATTCAAGCTCGCTGTCGCATCAAAACAATGTATCTCACGAAAATCCATTCAGCATACATTAATCCCAAAACACAATTGAAACAAACAAGATATGAACACTAATCACATCAAAGCTTCCCCAGCGTCATCCAAATCACTGTGGATGCTGTCTTGGGTCAAGGACCCCGGTATTCTCAAGGCCACCAAAGTTGCCGTTTTCGACCGTGGGATACGCCCCTCCGCTCATCTCGACCCAGTTCCAATCAAGACTCATTGATAGGGAAAAGAGATCTTGGGGGAGCAAAGGCTGCTGGAAACCACGGCCGTTGGGCGCCGGTGGCGACTGGCCGAATCCGGTCATTTCTTCAAAGGATTCAAACTCCATCTCCTGGGGAACCTGAAAATCTTGTGCCCATCCCATGGGATCGAGCGACGGTGATGACCCTGGCGACGTGGCCTTGTTCGCAGCATTCTGATATGAACGTGCAGCAGCAAACTCGGGCGATAGGGTGTCGTGGGCATGGGACTGCGGCGTCGTCGTTGCGGTGCTGCCTGTGTGCTGCGGAGTATGGGTCGAAGATGCTGGGGATGTCGACTTGGCGGTATGTGCAGCATTCGGCGACAAAGATTGGTTACGAGCATCACCGTTTGCTGGAGTTTCCGCGGGTTTGCGCTTACGACGAGAAGATTGCTCTCTCTCAGCCTTTTCAATAACTCTCTGAGCGATGCGACAGAATTCGGAGCAGATGCCCAGCATTCTGTGGACTCCGCCCTGCTCTGCCTCTTGACCAAGCATTGAGAGGAAAGTGACAACGAGATTCATTAGTCGAACATCCGATTTCGCCCGCTGGTCGAGAGGATTTTGAAGGATATTGCCGAAAAGGGTGACGAGTGCCGAAACTGGAAAGTACAAAATCAACCTATCGAGATGTTTAGCATTTACCTCCCTCTGTGTGGAGGGCCAGGATTTTCTTACCAGACACAAGAAAAGTCTCCTTGTGGAATATATTTGAGTAGAGCAATGGATGCCCGTGCTGCCGCTGTTGAGAGCATAGCAGACGAGAAAACTCTGGGGTTCAGCGGCCGCACATTCTGGCCCGAGATTGCGTAGTTGGCCAGTCGGCTTGTCCAGAATCCATGATGAATCGACATGCGGTGGATCGTCGTCAAGCAATTGTAATAGGTGAAATGGACCATGACGATGTGGAGGATAAGGGGCGTGTGAGAAGCCCTGATTTCATGTTCAGGCCTGAAGTCAATGGGGATTCTGTCCTTCCACTCTTCTAGCTCCTGATCCAGCTCCCCAATTGTTGCAAGAAGCTCGCCGTCGGATTGCTTTGCCGCCTTGGCTGAATAGAGTCTCTTGTAAACGTTGCTTTCGATGACGGCGAATTCGCACATGACCCTGAACAAGTTCATTTTGCCCTTACCATCTGCCAGGGGAATGTTTCCAATGTTATCTTCAGGTTCAGCGTCGGGAAGTTCGACGTTCATGTCGTCATCGTCTTGAGCAGGAGGACGCCCTGATCTCAGGCAGAGATCCTTGTCCAGCATGTAAGCGATCCAAAACACTCTCTTGCGCTGCTCGATTTCGATGGGGTTGAGGTTGAATACCGTCCCCTTCTTGTGAAGGCCAATGCTATGCGAAAGTCGAATGGCAGCGGCAATCAAAAGGAAGGTTGGCTGAGGATTTGGTGTACCCTGCATGAAGAGCGCCATTCCAAGAAGGGCCTGAACACTCAACAGGTCCGTATTGCGCATGGTGAGCTCGGCAAAGACGCTCATGGCGTTTTTCAAATACCCCCACGCCTTTTCATCCTCCTCTTGTGGAACCAGGTTGCTCATGACGCGGAGGCGATGAGCGATGGCTAAAGCACAGTTGAGACTGGCCCACCAACCGGAGCCCTGGTATGGATCATCGGAGTACTGGCGTTCGACTAGGTGCATAAAGGTCGGCTGGTGGAAGAGCGGGAACATGCAGTTGAAGTTTTCGAAGAAGTCCTTGAGCAGGGACATGGCCTCGGGCTTTGACGGTAAGGGTCGGAAGACAGGTCGCTGAAACAGGTCGCTGAATATTTCAGGCTTCCAATTTGTCCACTTGTGGTCGTCCTCGGAAACTTCAGAGATCATATTCTGGAAAGTGGCGTCGCCAGTCTTGTTGTTGATCCATTGGACACCCTTGGGTGAGAAGATCGAAAACCCGGAGGAAGAGCCTATGTCTTGTTAGTCGAGCGTGTCTATAGCAAGTCTGCCAGTATGTATGATTTTACCAATATATCTGGTTTCTCCGCAGTGATTTGTCACCAGGGAGCACATCATCTCAGACAAAGCCTCGACTTCCTCCTCACCCTGGAGGCTACCTGGCGTGGCAACTGGTTTCTGTTTATCCTCTTGTGCCCTATCCTTGTCCTTGTCCTTGTCCTTGTCCTTCTCCCTGTGCAGACCAGGAGATGTGACGGAGCTTCTGGGAGAAGCTGTAGCGTCGCTTTCCGACGTAAGGCGAGAAGGCGAGGAGGGGCCGGAGCTTGGAGCAACGGCTGCTGGATGCCCTGACTTTTCGATAAGTCGCTTCTCGAGTTCAGCAAGATCATCATCCTCATTTACGAGAATGCCTAAGGAGCATGCGTAAGTAAGGTCAAAACTTGTCTCGGGGGAAAAGGTTGAAGAGCGTACCGGCCAGCCGAAGAAGCTTTTCCATGCGAGTTAGACGGTTCTCCAGTGCTTCGATATATTTGGCCCTATCATGTGTGAGTAGCGCTCGTACAAAGGACGCCTAGACAGTCTTACCCCTTTGGCGTCGCCCTTTTCTTTTCAATCTGGGTGAAGATGCATTCGGTCTTGTAGTTAGTGCAATGAGTGCACGATGGCAGCTTGCCGTCACACTTGATCTTTTTCCTTCTACATTGGTCACAGGCCTAGAAAAGGTCATAGAAAGACTGGATTAGCATCTCGAGCTATATCATTGGAAGCCAACTGCAGCATATGCGCCGCTCCAACGGGCATATGAGAGAAGCTTACCCTAGCAATTCTTCTTCTCTTAGCATCCTGGCTGTCGTCAAGCAGCAAGTTGGAGTCAGCAAACATCTGTGCCGTCATGTCCGGTGGAAGCTGCTGCAAGTTGGTCAAGCCATCGTAGCCAAAGATTTGTGGTGGTTGGCCTGTGAGCGGTGGTTGGACCAGGCCGGGCATCTGGAACATTCCCAGGCGATCCATGGTGGTGGTAGGATGAGATGCAGCTGATGTGGCCTTTGTCGGTGAAATATGCGATTCGTCTTGTCTTGATGTGCGTGTATCGCTATGGCCTATGATTGGGACCAGTCGACACGGCTAACATGCAAAAGACGGGATGGTCTGAGGCTAATCCGGCAACTGGTGTTATAGTCCTTGGTAACGCAGCGTCAAGCAGTTGGTGCCGTATGCCGATGCAGAACGGACGGGCGACACTAGAAAAGACTATATGGCGTGAGGTCTTTTGTGATACCCAAGGCAGGGTTAGAGGGCATCAAATGCGATGTGTCAATGGCGAATGTCGCAAGCCGAGGTGAGAGACGTGGATGGGCTGTCTACGGCTTTAATCCGTTGTTGAGAATCGCCACAAGAAGCCTCTAGGCGAATAGGACGATGCGACGCGAATTTGGAATGCAAGAGTTGTGAGAAGCTTGCCTCTGAAGAAAAACTCAACAAGAGGCTATTCGGATGCGCGCATCTGGGGCAACGTGAGGGAGTGAGTTGAAGGAGTGAGCGAAGGAGGATGATTTGATTTGAGAGCAGTGAGAAAACAAGCGGGGACCAGGAACCTGAACCTACTGGATCTTGTACGGAGTACGAGTACGGACTATCTCCAGTTGGTGCTTGTTCGTACTTGGTACTCGGTGCGACCACAAGCCCGCAGCCCGTCGACGGATGACACAGGCGCTCTCTTCCAGTTGCTGAGCCCCAAAACCCACTCGGGAAAGCCCTCTGAAGGGCTCCGCCTGACGCTCTCCTGGGCTCCTTACAGGCTCTGGCGCTGTCTGACGATTCCCCGTACTGCCAAGGTACAGGTACCGCATCGGGCCCCAAAGGTCTCAGCGACAAGATGCCGCATAAGCCGCTTCTGCTTCTTTTTCGGCGCTCATCAGCCCACTGATACCCTGGACGTGCGGCCGTGAACGGCTAGAGCCTTGGCCAAGTGATACCGCTGGCGTCATGCCGTGTAGCAAGTACAGATACCTCCAATTGTCAGTGCGTTGAAGCGAGTCTTGGACCTCTTACTTTCACACACAACGGCTTCAGCGAGGATGCCCACACGCACACACATTGATGTAAGTTATTGAAGGCAAGTAATGATTATATAACAGACACATGATCAAGCAGCGTAAAGGGAATGAAGCAAAATGGAGGCAAATAGAAGTCGACAGGCGATGCAAAGGGGCAACAATCCCGCCCGCCACCAAACATCCCAACACCACCACCACCACCAAAAAAAGTCGCCGTGCGGTTTCTGCTTCACTGATGACCCCTTTCTCACCAGACGACGCTTGACCACCATGATTGATGCCTTAATGGGGAACTGCCACTAGTACGCGGCATCGTGTGACGGCAGAAACAAGGTGCAGCATCACATCATATGGAACTAATTTGTCTTTTACTGGTTCCCCATCCGTGCTCCATCGATGCTCAGAATCGGGCATGCTGTAACGCCCTCCGTCGTCTTGGCTTCGTGGAGTCCGTCCGTTGTCTTTCTGGCATTGTTTGTCAGCTAGGCTATGTACGAGTACGACCTGCAGCTCTCCGATAATTATTACCCCGGAGCGAGTTAATAATCCTCTATATTTCCGTACAGTATCTGCGGAGGCGCATATCAAGACGGTCATGGTAACAGCTGAAAACTCGTCAACATGAGAGTCTCATACCTTGGTCAACATTACTATTGACGATGATCTACGGTTCCTAATAATTCTTGACGGAAAATGATGGACAAGTCACAAAAAACACATGGGCTTAATATTCCCGATACAGCATCGGCTATTGCGGAGATGAACGCACAAACTGCTTGGATTCCCCAATCTTACGCTATGCGGACCTGTGCAACGCAACTGCGGACTTTGTAAGTCAAAGTTGTCCATGCTCACTAATGTCAAATCTCCATCCTTTCTCGCAAAACACACGCACACAACAAAAGAAGAAAAAAGATGCTCAGGAGACGCCAAGTCGGCGTCGGCGCATTCATCCCACACGCACACACAAATTCAAAGTCAAATTCTCCCTATTGTTCTTCTTCGGGTTATTGAAGACCCCGCCGCCACCAGGGAGGAACCCGCGATGCCAATCTAGCTGCGACAAGAATAAATCATACGTGAAACACACACACCGATCGATGCTGCAATCGCGAGACGCCAGCTTGCTCAGGATCTTGCATCCCCTCCCCTATCAAAACGCCACCCAATTTGGAATTTGGAATTTTGACTGCAAGCTTATAGCCCGCCAATTCTTCTACCGTTGCTGAGCAATCTGCAGCGCTGCATTAACGAACCAACTTCTTCCACTTAGTAGAAGTTCAGGTACCGGTACCTGTACCTCGCTTTTCTATACCAAGTTCAGCCGACTTCAGAACACACGCACTTGACTTGTAATATCCGCCAACGAAAAACCCTCAGCCAATCAACCAACAAAGTCGCACATTACACATCCAGCCTGGCAACAAACTAGAAGAGCCCCAGAAAAGCCACTCGTCAGCTTCTAAAAATGCGTCCACAAGTCGGTGCCCTTCAAAAGGTCCCATCGCACTAAAAAGGCAAGTAGAGTAAGCAGCCAACCAGAGCGTCGTCGTCAGCCCTATCAAGTTTACTCGATCCCTTCTTAATATAGCTCGCCTGGTTTATTATGGATTCAGAGCATGGACACTTATATTTGGACCAACGGCCGCGGTCCTGCTTTTCCGTGCTATACATAGGTGGCTTACTTACTATTCACGTTACCTAGTAGCTAGTAGTAGTCAATCCTCTGTTGTGGGCAACAATCCCAATCATGAGAGCCCGATGAAGTGCTGCGAGACAATTGCAGGACCTGTCAGACGTCCAACACCACGTGGGAGCCCTGACAAAACTCTCACGAGTCTTTTCAAATTATTAAGTTCCCATGACATGACTCACGCTTCAATGTAAATATCTTCTCAGGGCGGACTTTGCGTCCCATGTTTTCCAGTGCCGGCTCCGGATCTTTGTATCAAAACACCGGCCCGCTCACACACACTTCCTACACCGTTTCATCAACGTCTCGTCTTCTTATCAACACGTCCGTCACACTCATCACGTTCATCCTTTTCTTCTCATTCATCCAATGTTTGTCTTCATGTCATGCAAGCTACCCGGACATCCCGGAAACATGGTCACATAGATGCAATACAATTGATCACTCGACGCTATTGGATCATCTACGACATACCTACAGGTGACATCACACCAAGAGCCATCCGTCCACAAACGATGCCCTTTATAGAAAACAGCGGCTGTTGTAATAGGTCCTTTATATTCGAGCGATGTTACCTGCTCATATGCAATGCTACATTCTCCATTCTATGTCCCATGACACTGACTGCAGCATCGCAGCATCTCCCCAACCCCATCATTCTCATACTGATACGACATGGAAAATAGTCATACATATGGGTATTTGTCTTTATTTTCTCACAACTCGCACCGTCCTACTTAAGCTATACATAACATAATTGTAAAGTGTACAAGCGCACCGTACATACAAGAATCGCTCTTTGAACCCTCCACCGATGCAAATGGATTGTCGTTAGAGATGGACAAGAAAGGGAAAAGAAAATAAGTAAGAAAAGATAGACAGGAACAAAGAAAATAACCCTCCAAGATGAAAAAAATCTCTTCCTTACTTTTCCTCTATATCCTTTCCTTCCTTTTCCTCAGATTACTGCCCAAAAACCCCCCACTATGTTCACGCCAACGCCGCTGAAAAGGAAAAGGGAAACAAAAGGAAAAGAACCCAAAATTCAAAGCTCCGTAGGTGGGGGAGCAGCCCAGTGATTGCAGCAGCAAAGAGAAAAAAGGAAAAGTATCTTCTTAGATGGTGATAGATTGTAGAGGAGAAAAATGTACAAGAAACAATATGGGTATGGAGTTGTATGTAACGAATTTGGTATCAATCAAAGGCCTTCCTGGAATCTGGATCCTCTCCCGGGGCTCTCACGTTGCCGCATCATAGGAGGCACTGAGGCATCAGCAGGGGGTGTTCTCGGAGGGTCTGCAAATGGGTTTGACTCTGCAACCACGGCTCGGGCTGGGCCGGATCGAACAACGGGTACGCCGCTGTCTGGTCGCATGGGGACACCAAGCTGTAACCGGGCTCCCGGTCCTCCGAAGGGATCAAAGGCCTGAGAGCCACGGTTCCAGTCTGAGGTGCCGCTCATGAAACTCGCACGAGGGTCTGAGTACCCATCACCACCCACCTGCAGAACTGATGGCAGCTTTCTGCCAGACACACGGTAGAAACCTCTTTCTCCAGTTTCCGCAGAGTTTGCAGAAGCGGAACTCGTTTTGGGGGACAAACTGGCAAACGCAGCGGTTAGCGCCGCCGCGCCGTATCTCTCCGCCATTGCGCCCCCGTTGCCGCCGCCGTTTCCTCCGCTGGGAGCTCCATTAGGGGCACCGGTGGCCGGGGGTAGTTCACGGGACTCTGAAGTAGGTTGACTGGCGGCTTGAGCTGCATTAAGTTGACGCCGCTTGTACCTCAGAGCTAGGAGCACCAAAACAAGAAAGAAAGCCGCCCCAGCCAGTCCTCCAACTACACCTCCAATGACTTGCTTCTGCTGAGGAGAGAGCGCACTGTCGGTCGAATTGGAAGATGACGACGTCGTGGGCGCTGCGCCGCTCGCCGTTGGTGCACTATCTCCTCCAAATACACCTCCAAATGCGCCATCAGTAGGCGCAGGCTCAAAGGAAGAAGTGGCAGCTGAAATCAAGGTTTCTGAAAACGATGTAAACTGAGAAGAGGAAACCTCCGAGGTCGTCGATGAGGTATGGTGGCGTGATGTCGTCGAAGAGAATTTGGTTGACGAGGCGGTGTTGTTTACTGATTCAGCGTGGAATAATGAATTGGTCGCATTATGATGAATAGAATGATGAACTATCACGCTAGAGTTAGAAGGGGCGCATGTTTGGTTAAGCTTAGACTTGAAAACCGGGTGACGACATACTGTTTGTTCCGTTATGGCCAATGCCTAGCGAAGGAGCTGGGGGTGCCGTTGGAGGTGAAGAATGAGCGGGCGGAGAAAGCGATGCCGGGGGAGATACCGACGAAGCTACTGACGAAGAGGCCGACGAAGATACTGGTGGAGACCCCGATGAAGACCCGGAGGACGACTCCGAGGACGACCCCGAGGACGACCCCGAGGAGGAAGCTGAGCTTGGGGCAATAGGGGTGGCATTTGTTTGCGAGCCGGTGCTGGACGTTGAAGAACTGATTCCTCCGCTAGACCCTGGGCTGGAACCCGGCACAGCTGGAGCTGCTGTGTGATCCGGGTTAGAAGCAGATATCGTCTTGCCCGTGTTCTTATCCACAACGACGGTGTTTGGAATAGCAAAGCGAGTCTGCGTTTCGATTGGTGATCCACGGGTATCCACGATTTGAACGAGCGAAACGGTCTGGACGACCCTGGTAATGAGAGAGGTTGCGCTTGGAGTTAACACATCACTAGGCTTTTGGTCCGGGACTGGCACAGCAGCTCGATTATCGAGATCCGGTCCTTGGGCGTTATCGGGCTTGATGTCGTCAGGGCGAGGGCCGGCTACGGCGTCGTGAGGATACTGATGATGCAGATGCTGGCCGTGGCCGTGTGCGTGTCCAAGTTTGTATGCAGAATGAGCGTGCGCGTGCGGACCGCTCCGGGCCTGAAGGAGTGAAGGCCGGCGGTTCGTCATGGTGGCAATGTCGGTGGGCAGTGCTGAATTGCCCAGCAGCGATGATCGTATCGAATTCCCAGGTGTTGTGGGGTCTGGCTGGCTGACGCCGAGGGATGAAGCAAGTGAAATTCTAATTCGCTATTCCTTCTGCTGGCTGCATCTTGAGAGCCCAAAATAACCACCGCGTCGTAGTCAATGTCGTCGTGGCTGGTGTTGTCCGTCTTGGCGATGGCTTTATCGAAGAGGATCACCACACTCTCACCATCCGTCCGTGTCACTGGAGGATGGATCTGACAAAGTTCAAAGACGGCGAAATCGAAGAGAGTAAAAAATATCGCGAAAATTATTTCGGGACCAAATTCGCGACGGCGATTCGTTTCGTTTCGTTTGCTCGTGGCTATCCGGTGTCTCTCGTTTCTGCTTCTCTATTCCTCTAGTTCGCACGCGAACTCCCCTTTTTCAAAAGAACGGCTCAACAAATGTCAACGGAAAGAAAGGCAAAGTTCATGGCGAAGAAAAAACAAAGCAATGATGCGCGCACGTCCGCTGGCCACGAGGAGAAAAAAGCAAAAGAAAAAAGAGAGCAAACGGGCGAAAGAGGAGAAGCGAAGGAAGGGGAGACGACGATAGCAATCTCTCCGCCAAGGCACAGGGACGAACCGGGCCACCAGAGATTTGCTCGTGTACACGTACCTCGTGTAGGTACTTGCACGGCGCAGCACGGCACACAGACAAGGACCAGCAGAGGTACCTGTACTTTGCGCTGGCACAGCTAAGGTGCGTTGTACTGCAGGTTGCACTGCAGGTACTCGTACGAACACGGGCAAGGCCTCTGGGATCGCCTGTGCAAAAGCCGAGCTGCACGACTTGAACGAGGATGCCGGGCCTTTTCGCAGCCAGGATTATTGGTCGATGGTTAATTACAGGTGCTCCAGGCACTGGCGCATCTCCCCCAATTGCTCCGTGCCTGAGGCTGATGCTAGCGCAGGTGCCGGGACAGGCCTGCTTCCAGGTGCAAAAGGCCGCTGGAGAGGATACTTGTCGGTACATGTAATTTCGCTCTGGCGGGGGTTGCGACGCCGGCAGCCAATCACAGGCCGTCTGTCACTCGATTTACGGGTCTGAGAGAGGAATGTGAAGTGCCAAGACGCACCAAACGATGCAGGTCCGCGCACAGATTGATACGATACAGGGCGAGATGCCACTGGCCAGCAGATGGTACAAGGAGGTGGTGAAGCTTTTGATCCGTCCATCGGGATGCATGAGATGTGCCCGACTGAGGACTAGCAGCTGCAAAAGGCATCCATCGCACCGGCATGTGCATACGAGTATGATGCGATAACAACATCCATCTGGCATTGGTGAAATTGAAACCCAATCAATGTATGGTACTTGTGTAGTCTGTTAAAAAACGAGTACGAGTGCAGTAAGTAGCAGTGATACGTAATAGCACGCGTGCGTGCGTTTTTCGAGGCAGCTGATACAATCTAAGATGATATAGGCAAAGGCATTGTGGTTTTAATATAGAATAGTACGGATCATCTCTCGTCGGTAATCACAATGTGCTCCATCTCGGTATGCTAGCGCGAGGGTGCGACTGGGTACAAGTACTCGCACTACGGTAGAGATCAGTCAATCAATGGAGACGGGGCATTCCGAGCCAGGTTCGGAGAAGAAGTACGCGGCGAAATATAGCATGATGCAGTACCCATACGGAGTAAGCACGGAGAATACATACCTACTCACAAGCGAACAGACAGGCATTTGGTCGGTATTACAGAACATGACGACTGAGATTTTGTTGTAGTACGAGAATGTATTGACTCTATCGCCGTTAGTTGCAACAGACTCGTCACGAGTCATCTCGCCATGCCCTTTAATTATTCTACGTCCATTAGCATCCGGAATAGCTACCTCTAACGCACGTGAGTTGCGCCACTAAGAACTTTTCTCTTCTTCTTCATCTCACTACTGTACGATACAGTCTTCGTCCGCCTAGTTGTTTGCGCGCTATTCGCCGTTTGTCCAAGGTACGGAGCGAGCAAGCGATGGGCAACCCTGCTAGTGCTGTGTAGCATCAATGCGTCCCTGGCACTACAGATGGGAGACTGCACGACGAAAGAGGGCGGAGACTAGGAGCTCTCGCCGTGCTCCTGGTTAATCTGCAGGCACCGCTGGGCTGCTCTAACAGCAATTTCGTGGACAATAATATCTACAACCGCAGTACGGAGTATCGTGCTGTCAAACCGCATGTGGTATTTTGATAAGACCTTTACAACCAAAGTGTGTACCTAGTAAGTACACGCCGGTGATCAGGTAGCGTGCATCTGCTATAAAACAAGAACGCCAGCAATACGAGATAAGCTGGGTCCAATGACACTTGACATGAATCAAAATGCCACAAAAAAGACCCCAACGGCACCAGTGCGTGCGTGTCTTGAATCAGCGTGGTTCGGAACGACGGATGTGCCGTGGTGGTGCTCCTTTTAGAGCATTGATGCCCCCAATCACCAGTACTTGTACTTGCATGTCGTTGTCGCTCTGCCTCGCTGCCATTGGCCCCAGCTGAGACATCAACCCCCACCCTAAACGGTCCATGCGCAGGCACCATGCAGTGGCTTTTTCACTGCCACATGCAGCCTAGCGCAACAGCTCGTCTGTATGGGAACATAGGTACGAGTACGCCCCAGGCACCAGGTCCCAACTGCAGGGCTATTCATAGCATCAATCCAAGGCACTGTACAGTAACGTCGTGCTGGTTCTATCTAACACCCAACACCTAAATGCTCGCTAATTAGCGCCGTAGCACTTCTTGTTCCTCCACTGACGGGAGATACTTAGAGCCGCTATACAGCTGGAGTGCAGGCATTGTACTACTTCAATATCTACTTAGGTACCTGGTACTGTAGTGATTCAGGGTCCTTATCGATTGCGCGCAGCAAAGAAACGGCAGCCCCGCCATCTGCATCTCGGCCAGCCTCGTCTCTCCCCCGCTCCGGGCCTCTGACCGTCTCCCGAGTCCCATCACCGATCGTTTGACATTCGTTCACGAGCTTATTCATCTTGATGACGACGACAACAAAGCTGTGCTACATGTATACATCTGCGGCCATAAACCAGCAACAGTGATGGCAACTCTTTCACAATTTCACTCAGAAACCTGCTCCTGACACCAGGCCTCTTCCAACACCCTCTGCCACACCCCGGAGATAATCACATCATCTTCACCTATAAGCCAACCGCTTCATATCATACTTTAATCCAACACCATGGCATCGCCTCCTCCCCTACCAGAAAGATCTGTTCCCCTGCCGCCACCTCCTCCCCTGCCGCCAAGAGACAACTCCCAATTACCTCCGCCACCTCCCTATTCCGCCGTGGATGAGTCCCGAGCCTCGCTGGCCTCTCCGGATCAACAAGGCCCCCAAATCCTGCTCTCTAAAGTCAAAGACTCCCGTACTTCGTCATCACAATCTTTGGGGCCATCAAGCTCCGACTCGGATGCCAGGCGAATCCTTCTAGTGGTCTACATCCATGGGTTCTATGGGAATGACCAATCATTCCAATCATTCCCTGCTCATGTCCATAACTTCCTACGTGAAGCCCTCTCAGAAACCCACGCCGTCCACTCCAAAATTTACCCCAGGTACAAGACGTACAAGGCCATAGATGTCGCGAGAGATAACTTCAGCGCTTGGCTGGAGCCTCACGAGTCGCCCACAACCGATGTTATCCTCATAGGTCACTCCATGGGAGGCTTACTGGCTGCCGAGATGGTTCTCATGGTAAGCCATCCCTGGTCTGAGAAAGCCCATGTTTATAGCGATTTCCTGTTCTAATGCCGTGAATTTCTACAGCCTACCCAGATCTCGTCCAGCCAGCGTTCTCTGAAGCATCGTATTCTGGGAACTCTGTCGTTAGACTCGCCCTTTTTAGGACTTCATCCTGGCATCGTAGCCTCGGGAATCTCAAGTCTCTTTCAGCCCGCCCCAACTCCTCCTGGCCAAGACTCCGCATCGCCATCCTCTCCAGGGACTCACTCGGCTGATCCACAGCCCTTATCACCTACCATGTCGATGAATAGTCCACTGAGCGAACCAAGAGATCCCAACTTTGACCCCCCTTTCGTCAATGACGCGCCTTTCAGAGAAAAGTCGTTTCTTACTCGCATGATGAATTTCAGTTCCAAGCACTGGTCTGAAGGCCTCCTTACTGCCTTTGGTAACCACATTGCCTCCCATCTAGAGTTTGGAGGATGTCTGGCCGACTATCGCGGGCTCATGTCGCGATACAACCAACTTCGTGCTCTTGAAGATGTTGATGATCTCCAAGTCTTGAGCGGTGGCACATTCAACGATTCACACACTCGAGTTCGCTTTGCCAATTATTATACACTTGCTTCTGGCCGCCCCAAACCGCCATCTACGGCTGGAAGCAGTCGTGATCCAAGCCAGGTCGACGTGTCAACAATTCCTGTATCTGAGGACAAGGCTGAGGACTATATTAACACAAAGCTGGCCGATGTGACCATTTCAACGACAGTTGATGAAGCAAGAAGCTCGACTTCTCCCACCCTTTCTAATCCCAGTACTCCGGCTAAAGAGAGTAGTCTGAATGAACCGGTAGCAGCCTCAGCGCCAAAAATAGAGAAGGCTATTAATGACGCTGGTTCAAGCACCCGATTGGAAGAGCCGGAGTTGCCTACTAATTCGAACCGGCTGTCTACTCTGTCTATGCTATCTATGCAGGAGATTGAACCAATTCCCATGGATGAAACGGAAGACGATTTTGTAGAGCAAGACTTAGAAACGACACTACCAGCCACATCAGACGCGCCATCTGTTGCTACTGAGGGCTCTGTTGATGAAAAGAAACCCCCGTCAGACACGCCCCTGGTTTCTCCTCCCGATATAGACCTCCCTCCAATCCCTGATCCCCCTCATCCCCCAGAGCAGCCGGATCTATCACAATATACAGACAAAGACGCCCGCAAACAAGCAGAAAAGGAATTCAGCCGCCTCCAAAAGGCCTACGAGAACGCCGTCAAAGACCGCAACAAGGCCCTCCGCGAACGCGAAAAACTAATCGAGAAGCGTCAAAAGAAGGTCCAAAAGGACGCCCAAAAGGACGCGGATAAGCTCGAAAAGGATATGAAGAAGCAAAAGCAAAAAGCGGAACAAGAAAAGAAACGCCTCGAGAAGGAAGAAGAAAAGGCCGGCAAGGCAGAGAAGAAGCGGCTGGACAAGGAAGAAGAAAAGGCCAGCAAAGCGGAGAAGAAGCGGTTGGACAAGGAAGCAGCCGCAGCATCGTCCTCCGCTTCTTTGGCTGAGACTGCTGAGTCGGAAGCGACGGGTAAACCTAAGAAGTTGAGAAAGTTTTGCAATACGCCGAGCAAGACGGATGGGGTTATGGATCCTACGTGGGTGAGCGTGTACATGGACGGTATGGATGAGGTGACGGCCCATTGTGCGGTTTTCTTTCCTGGGCCGCATTATGATAGGTTGGTGGGTGATGTGGCGAGCCGGATTGTGAGTTGGGTGCATAATGATTTGTCTGTGAGGGCCATGATGGAGATGGATTGAATTGTTTGAAGCAGTTGGCCGAACTCTAGAGATATAATTGCAGTTTGTTTGGATGATGATGATGAGGATGTATGGATAAACATTTAACGAAGACGTAAAGCACAAGAGTAAACTAGTAATGTAATGATTATAACTTGGTATCGATATATTTCGTCATGAAGACGCCGCGTACACTTTTCCCATCCCGAAAAAACAATCAACATCCCCTTGGTATATAGACATATATATACATATCGCAAACTCATACATCAAAAAGTCAATTAATTAGATCCCCACCCTCATAACGTATACAAGCATTAAACAAAATCAAAGGATACTTCAATAGATATCCAACTCCCGCAACCGTACCCTCAAATCCTTCTTCTCCCCATTCCTCGCATCGACGCCCTTCATGATGGACGCATCAGCCTCGTCCGCCACAGGCACCAGCCCGCCATACGCGATGCTCAACGCCCCCAGGCGCACCCACTGGCCCTCAGGATCCCAGTTCCTGCGTCCGCATATCAGCGCCGTCGCCGTGGCCGCAGCACTCCCCGGGCCCGTGGGCGCGATGAATCGGCCCATC
>PNRQ01000106.1:0-115167 GCA_003439915.1 Trichoderma atrobrunneum | reverse complement strand
AATTAATTATTAAAATACTAAAGTTATTTAAAGTAAAAAATATTAATAAAAAAGTATTTAGGTTTTATATATTATTTACTTTAAATAATTTATTATAAATAATATTTATATTAAACTACTTATATATAACCTAAAATATTATTACCTAAAATAAATACTTAAATTAAGTATATATTAATTTATTTACTTATTTATTACTTATTTATTACCTATAGGCAGGACTAAGCTATTATTTTACCTAAAACCTATAGGTTATAATATCTCTAGCTAAGAGTAAGAACCAGAGGTGATCTTAATGTCCTTTATTATCGATACCATTGATTTCTTCTCCGACTTCCAAAACCCACAGATGAGCCGGCCTAATTGGAAGCTGGGATGGCAGAATCTCACCTGGATAGTCTTGACATCACCTGTCATCTCGCCGGAGAGAAAAGACGAAATCCCCCTTCTACTAGTATCCGCTGCCAAGGCTGCCTGTCACATGCCCAAATTGGAGATTATGGAATTATATAATGTGGCATGGAATCACGGGGCTATCTTCGCATACGTTCACGATAGCGCGGACAGCAATTTGTATTGGGACAGCACCTGGGAGTGGAGTTTCCCGCCCGATGTGATATCTTCATGGAAGGCAGTAGCAGATGTCCACGGTGCCATCGTGTTTGAACATGAAGAGACTCTAATACAGCCAACGGGAAATCATGGGAGGGGATGGAATGGAGATATTATGTCGTTGCTTCGTACAAAGACAGCTGTAGTCCATCCTATAACATACGGCAACATGATGGATGGACGCAACTTCATGTAACAGGAAATCCGTTACCTTTGCTAATTATTATATGTTCCCAACGAACTGTCAATATATTACCCATAACATGACTAAAACAATGCGATATCGCTATGCCAACGCTCAACATATACACGCTGTAAGACGCCGAAAGCCGAGACATGTCCGCAAACAGTCACGATACGGCTCTGAAACCCACACAGCGTCAACATTACGTTCCACAACACAAATCCGGCGACATGGAACGCAGTTCAGTTTTTACGAGTTTCACAATTCCTGGCCTTTAATGGGAAAGGGAGGAAAGGAGGAAAGGAGGGTAGAAAGCAGCAAGATACCCTAGAGCTGCTTGAACTGTCCGTTCATCCGGGCCTTTTTATCCATTTGCCCGGGATTTCTGAAAATGAGAGTACGAGTAGGTAAGAATGTACAAAGTACACGTAATGCAGAGAGCATGTAAGATGCTCGACGCCCGACATGAAACCAAGTTCATGATCAATAGAAAGCAGGGCGTACAACTTCTAAAATCATCAAATGTCCATCCCAAAATCTCATCAGTCCGAAAAAACTCTATCACAATAGCTTTCGCCTTGTCCGTTTATCGCTGATTTCCCAGAGGTTGTGTCAAGACTCGTTCTAAATCATCAAACCCTGTCGCGTGATTCCCTCGTGGCAGACTGGCCGCCATCATGTCCAGAGATTACCCAAGCCCAGTTCCATCAACTGCATTATTGAGCCTAGCTTAAATCCCAGACAGCCCGTATAAAGAACATTCCCATCTTGTTAGATGCTGGAGAGGCGGCCAGTCCCCATGATGATAGAGGCTTGCGGCACCAGATACATGGCAGAGCAAAGAGCGTACATGCAGCTAAACAATGCTCGCGTGATATCAAAGAAGAAGAAAAATAAACTCCGTACCCTGGATGAAACAAAAAAAATGAAAATGAAATGAGACAAGGAAGTGAGACACTACGATCTAGCATCTATCATCGCTCATCTTTCGCGAAACAAGGGCTGACGCTGATGAAAGGTGGTACATGGCCTAGGCGGACAAAACTCCAAAGAATTTGCCCTGCCAAGCGTACAAATGAAGGGGCATGTTGCCTTGAAACTTTCAGTTTCCTGTGTGTCATGGCAAACATGGTTTCTCAGGGTTTCACCAGTGTCATCTGTGCGATGCGACAGGCAGACGGGGCGAGACCATTTCCAGGTCTGACTTCCCATTCTTGTCCACATGCCGGTCCTTGGGGGGCGCGCTCCCGTACAGATGATGCAGCTTGATGTAGTCGTAGACGGATCTCGGCAAATCCTGTGCGACCTCGCCGTTCCGGATCTGGGCTCGGGCCTTGGTCGACGAGACGTCGTTTTGAAAGGACGGGACGACCATGATGTTGCCGTGATACTTCTTCAAGGGCTGGATGGCGTCCTGGGTCGCACACAGAGCAGGCCGCTCGACGATGAAGGCGCCATAGTAGCCCAGGAGCACGTCAATGTCGGCCGGCGCCCACACTTTGGGATCGCTCATGGTGAGGGCCAAGTCGGCCCCGATAAGCAGCATGACCCTTGCTCTTACAAATGTGCCGTCCAGGGTCTGGATGCCGCCCAGGACGTCGTTGAGCTGCTCGTCCAGGCGCTTGAGGACATCGGCAGTGCGTGTGTAAACTGGGCGACCAGCCTCGTCGCGGCGCAGAGTCTCCCAGTCGTCGATCATGGCGTTGCTGTTTGTCTGCTCAATGGCTAAACGGCACCTGAGTTGCGACAAAAAAAAAGGGCATTAGTAAGACTCGACCTCGGCCTTCTCTCGTCTTCCAAAAAGAGGGGTTGAGTTGGCCGGAGACTTACATGTTAATGCGATGGTGAGCAGGGACCAGAGAACTTTTGCCGTAGGTGTCGCTGCAAGGGCTCATGTAGCTGCCGACCAGCTCGAAGCCGGTGCGCTCCGCGTAACTCTCGGCGACGGAAAACATGGACATGTGCAGTGAAGTGGGCGGCGAAAAGCTGCCGCACGACACCAGAACCAGCGGCGTCTTGTTGGGATGCGTCAGGCGGCGCTTGAGTCTGTTGTGGGGGAAAGAATAGCCGTGATACGGCTCTGACATGGGCTCGGGAGGGGGAGTCGGCGTGCCAGTCGGGAGATTCGTCGGTCGTGGAGGAGACGACGCAAATACGTCTGCAGCGATGCCACCCATGGCTGCGGGATTCGGGGGATGGTTGTGGATTTTGTTATGGGTGTGAGTGTAGTTGCGGTTGTGGTTGTGGTTATGGTTATGGTTCTGAATTTGTTGATTGACGAGAGAGACAGAAACAGAGCGAGGGGATGACAGTGAGGTAGAGATAGAGGAAGAGGAAGAGGGAGAAGACGAGGGAGAAGCGAGAGCAAGGTCGGCCACAGCCGAAGAGGGAGACGACAGACGACGCTTATTATGTAGCAGCTCCATGTACTTGTAACTTGGCCGTCTCAGGAAGGCTCCGTGATGCCGGTTGTCGGCTCGTCAGCTTGCGGGCCGCAACGTCTCGGGTATACTCGAGATGGTAAGGACAAAAAGCACGAGGCACGAGCACCAGCAACAAGCATATGCCGGATTGTTGGTGATCACGAGGGATGCTTGCAATGTGTGGAGAGCAAACCCGTGCAGACGGGAGGGGCAGGGACTTTGCAAATCTAGATTTGCTCCGTGCTCGGGCGTTGAGTTTGTGAGCAGGCTAACGACTCTTTACTAGTTCCGGCTTGTTCACGCCAATCCAATGGCGCAAGACAAGAACCAAAAACCTTGGGACTAAACGCAATCCGCGCCCGCCGGCCATTGGCTGGTTTCGAGATTAGAGTCAGAGTCATGGTTCACTCTTCGTAGATAGAGAGAGACACACAGCCCTAGGTCCGAGTGGGCCGGGTTACGCATTTCTGCCTATTCCGTGCGAGGGAGGGATCCGTAATCAATAAAAGTTCTTCAGCAATTTTCTGTGCCTTTTTTTCCAAGGTTCTCTTCCTCCCCTCGCCAAGTTGGCTCCCCTGGTCTTAGCCGGGACTTTGTCTTGTCCCCGTGGCTACGCCGGATTGTGCCATCCGCCTGTTGCGGAAAGAATTACAAGGATTCTTGCGGGAATACCAAGAAGTTCTCCGCTCTTGTTCTCTGAGACACATTCGTAATTCCAAGGCGTGTGATTACTCGTATCTCCATGTGCGTGATGTCCGTAGTAGATTAGATTTGCAAGCAGCATGGAATTCGCCGGCAAACGATGCCCCGTACTCGGTCGGCAAACCTAACCCGCGTCCCCGGAGCTTCGTTTGCCGGTATATTCTCTGATGAATCAGCGCCTGCACGGAATATGCCGTCAGCATGCAAATCTCGCCCGAGTCGCGGTTATGTGCATGTCTAGCCTTACCCGCCCGGTCCCACAGATGGGTTGCCTCCGTCACTGGCAGTTTTTGACGCAACCACCTGTGTGTGACGTGCGGTTTGGTAGAAGCATCAGGGCGTAGGTGGTTATCGTGGCTTATGGGCTCCGCCTCCACAGCGTGATGTTAGCCAAGACTCGAGGTCAGCATGCCCGATACAAAAGTCTATCGTTGACTTGTGGAGGCGAAGTTTTTTATCTACATAGCTTATGGCGGGAGCAAGATGGCAACGAGATGTTGATTCCAACGCCAGAGACTACCTGTGGGACTGCTATTAAAATAGAATAAAGATCTTACTTGGTAGCCGTTTTCCGGTTCACCAAGCTGCGGAGATTAGATGGAGGGCTACATTCGACCCTTGTACGGTCAGCGCATATCACGACAATAGAGAGTCAGTTACAAAAAATAAAAGACATGGCCTGCTCCGTAACATGCATCCTGAATCTAAACCATTAGTGCAGAGTACATAACATGCGGAGAGATGCCGCTAGCAGTTGCTTTATAACATCTTTCAGTAGCTATATCGGGACTTGAGGTAGATTTACCAGGTGGCGAACAACAGCTATTCAGATAGCTGGCTCTTCTTGTACAATTTACTATGTGTAATAACACGTACCTACCTAATGCATAGTGAGATCACATTTGTTGTAATAAAATGACAGGAACCACATCTCCAGCCAGAAGATATCGCAGTATCAGGAGGATACAGCAAAGCCCAATTCAATAGATGTTACAGTAGTAGAGACAGAAAGCCTTTCTGATGTAAATATATTATCATTATAGTAGCAGTTTACATCTTAATAGATATATGTAACCATATTGTAATAGTAAAAAACGAAAATGCAACCTCTCTCACAATATCCACCAAGGCCTGACTCCTCTCAGTGGTATTATAATTACTCTCGAGAAACAGCAAAATAGACAGCGAAAACACCGTTTCCAATAGCGACTATCAAGTAGAAAAGTAATACTTGGTCTCCCTGGAAATCTCTTCCAAAGATGCCGGGTGAATGACACTTCGGCCAATTCCAAGCAGACGAATCGCCGCTGCGTGGGACGTAACATCTTCACTCTTCACTGGTCTATAAGTGGCAATATAGAGAATCCGGTTGCCCTGCAGCCTTGCGAGGGCTTTCCACGCCGTTGCGACGATTCCGTCCTCTTGAGATTCTAGATTCAGGTCCCATGTCCCGAGCCATGAGATTGTGATTAGGCTATCAGTGACACGGTGCCTAAACGCCGCAGCGTGATGCCTCATTCCGTACCAAATATCGAGAGTTTGAAGTTGGGGCATTCTTTGCGCCGCCAGTCCCACTCTTTCAAGAAGGGTTACTATTTCATCACATTTCTCGGGCATGGCGAAAAGGCTGCACGTCAGTGAGAGCGTGGTGAGGCTGGGCCAAGTCCAACGAAAGTCGACTGCTTGGAAGAATGGCACTGCGTCGACGGAGTAACATCCAGTGAGTTGCTCGAATGAGATGCTCTGGCTCGCCAGAGTGACGCTAGCAGCATGGCAGTCGGTCCCGATACGCCCAAGCTCGTTTGAAGGGCCGTCTCTGTGGCAAACTCGAATGGCTTCTTCGTTGAAGTCCTCGAACCAGTTGAATGTCCTCAACGTCTTTGAGAGAGACTTGGGAATTATTTTCCCATAGTTGAAGTCAGCGAAGCCTGGAAGTGGCCTCCAAGGTTCATAAATGAAATGGCGAAGGTTGGGTAGCCGTTCCAGAATCTGTCGAATCGCAGTAGCCGTGATAAATCGTCGCGTCGTCCGACGAATGATCAAGTTTGTGACCACGTGGGCGACTGAGATATTAAAGGGCATTAGGGGTAAAGAGAGGCCCAGAACACCCCTTATGTCATAGAAATCGCCTGCATCATGGCTCTGTACCAGTTGACCATCTTTCCAACCGTGAGCAAGATCGTCAGTTAGCAGCCCTTTACTGTCCATCATGTCTTGCATCTCGACCAAGTCTGAGCTGAGATATTCGTCTCCTTTAACGGCATGTGTCACATCGCATGGTGAATAGGCGCTGATTTCCAAGGCTAGGTCGTTTCCCGGACTTGTGCCCCATGAGTTGAAGATGCAGAAAAGACCGGAAATGGATTCTGAAAAAACCAGCAAGTCTGAAAATGTCACTTTCAGACTGAGAGAGTCTGGGCATTTTGAGCAATAATAATCCCCGAGGAGGATACGAAACCATATATAACGGACCAACCGTCTCTGGCGAGGGACCAGCTTGTTGAAGTTGGCTAAACAATCTTGTGTCAATACCAAATGGGCATATAGCCGATTTTCAAAGAATAGTTGCCATTCGCGCGAGACGGAGGCATAGAGGCCGAGCTCAGATCGCCTGCTTTGCGAGGGAAATTTGGTGGGATTGAGGGGGACAGAGGTATCTAGGTAGGCCAAGATCCTGTGTATCACCTGAGGAGGTAAATCGGACAACTGAGCCATTTTGCTTTGATGTATTTAGAATACCGCAACTGAATATATGTAGTGTAGATGAAGAAATTTGAAGATGTCAAGGTGAGGAAGACGAGGAAGAAATTTTTTTTGGCACGGGGTGTGCGTCCTTTATATGTTGCCTACTGATCCGATTCGAGTCAAGCAGAGAAGGCGTTGGACAAGCTTTTACGAAAGATAAGGTGGAAGATTCCGAGAAAAGCCATCACATTTTGAAGCTTCATGAAGCGTGTGTTATACTTTGGTATCGGCATCATAGTCCAGGCAAAGTATAGTAGTCTGTAGATAACCCAGCTAGAAAAATCCGACGGAGAACAAATCATATCACTCCGAGAGTACAACTAAACAATCCACTGTATCCTAGATATAATAAGAGCAGGCAACTGTTCATCTAGGTGCCCACACACTATTTGGTTGAAGGCATCTGCTGATGCCGATACTCATGCTGCCTCTTGCCCACCCTACAGCAAATCGTACCTGGTGTAACTTTTTGTTGCCCAAAAGATTCTCTACTATTTTGACGCCAGCCTTTAATTGAAAGGCGATTTCCAAATACCAAGTGCGTTATCTGGAACTTTACAAGTCACGCTGATAATAAGAATGTCCAATAGAGGCCTGAACTTTGTTATGGGAGATTCCGAATCAGTCAATTAACCAGGTGCATGACCATGCCTCTACGTACCTAATCTTCAGCTATGTTTCTATGATTAGATGTCTCGGTCTATACATGTTCCATCATTCATTGGCCAAAAGATCACATTGACTACTTTCTAGTTGATCTATTCATGTCTGTTCAAGATATCTACCAAGTGGTCGGTGTAAGTCGAGTTCATCGCTCTGCCGTATCTTGTCACTATCACGCCAATTGCAATGCCAGGCTCTCCAATTGCATTCACGTTGTCCATCACTGCAATATTACTCCACATTTATCTGCTTCTACTATTAATACAAAGCCAATTTTCCGTCATTTAATTTAATTCTTATTCACCCACCGTCCATCTATTGATTCTAAATCAACAGCCCGATGACAACAAGCTTCCAATTATTCCGCGAACAGCTAGAAAATGCCACCAGACCCGTTAATGGAGTTACGGGGGGCTTCTAGGCCTATTGTCCACTAATTCCAGCGACTACGCTCCGCCAGCCCGCCGCGCCGCTTAGCCTAGTCGGGAACCACTTTCATCATCCGTCAGCCGCGCTAGTCCCCCTACGGGATCGTCCATTGCGTACCTCCAAACTCCGTAATGATCGAATTGCATGCAGCTCCAGCGCATTTCAACAAACACGATTCTGGCCCTGCAGCCCCTGAATCTGTCGCCGCGATATTTGACATTTGTTTATTTTCGACGGACTTTTTTTTCCTGCTGGATTTCGGATTTCTCAGCTGTCCGACTAGGCAGACACAGAACGGAAATTGTATTCTTGTTTTGCTTTGCTGCGCTTTTGCTTTTATTAATCGCTGCTGCCCGGGCGAAAATGGTGGCCGGGCAAGACGCCGCCTTACAATGACCATGGCCAAGAAGAACCACGGCGAGATCAGCTTGCACGACGAAGACCGCGGCCTGTTATTCCAAGAGCCAGGGACAGAGCGCAGTGGCAATGGCAATGGCGGCGACCTCGGCATCATCACCAGCGTCCTCAAGTCGTCGCGCCCCGATTTCGAGCCCGAAGTCAAGACGCCGCGGACCCCCGGCAGAGTCCAGTTTGACCTGACGCCGCGCATCCTCAACTTCAGCGACGCTCCCAACGGCCGGCCTCGACCTCGTCGTCCTTTTCGTCGGCCGATCGATTCGACTTCGACGACTCCGGCTCCGGCCTCGACTCGCACCGCGTGCCGCTGCTGACGGACCTCGAAGCGCCGAGTATAACCGTGGCCCGAGAGTGGGATGATGCTGGCGAGGGCGACGAGGAGAACGCGGCCGAGGCCGAGCTGCGGCGGCCCAAGTCTGGGCTCAAGTCAGCCTTTATGAACATGGCCAATTCCATCATCGGCGCCGGCATCATCGGCCAGCCATATGCAATGCGGCAAGCGGGCCTGCTGGCGGGCACGCTGCTCCTCATTGCTCTGACGATTGTGGTGGACTGGACCATCTGCCTCATCGTCATCAACAGCAAGCTGAGCGGCACCAGCAGCTTTCAGGGCACGGTGCAGCACTGCTTTGGCCGGCCGGGACTCATTGCCATCAGCGTTGCGCAGTGGGTGTTTGCCTTTGGCGGCATGGTGGCCTTTGGAGTCATTGTCGGCGACACGATTCCACACGTGTTGACAGCCATCTGGACCGACCTGGCGAATGTGCCGGTGCTGGGGCTGTTGACGGATAGAAGAGTTTGCATTGCCGTGTTTTGCATGGGGATAAGCTATCCTCTGACACTATATAGGGACATTGCAAAGGTGAGGACTGCCTGCTTTAACTTAATACGAGACAAAGGGACGCTTCGCTAATGGTGCTCTATTATATAGCTGGCCAAGGCGAGCACATTGGCCCTCATCGGCATGCTGGTCATTGTCGTTACGGTGCTGGTTCAAGGCGTGCTCGTTCCGTCGGCGGATCGAGGCTCCTTTAGCATGCCGCTGTTGACAGTCAACAGCGGTATATTCCAAGCCATTGGCGTTATATCATTTGGTATGGACATCTCAATTCCAATAGCCGATTACATCCATACATGTATGGTTCACGACTAACGTATGCATACGCAGCATTCGTCTGTCACCACAACTCCCTCCTCATCTACGGCTCGCTCAAGACCCCCACGATCGACAACTTCTCCCGCGTCACACACTATTCCACCGGCGTTTCCATGTTCGCCTGCCTGATCATGGCCCTCGGCGGCTTCCTCACCTTTGGCGACAAGACGCTGGGCAACGTGCTCAACAACTTTTCGTCAGACAACTCCATGGTCAACGTTGCGCGGCTGTGCTTTGGCCTCAACATGCTGACGACTCTGCCTCTGGAGGCGTTTGTCTGCCGCGAGGTCATGATTACGTACTTTTACCCCGACGAGCCGTTTGATATCCGGCGGCATCTCATCATCAGCACGGCACTGGTTGCAGGTGCTACGACTTTGAGCATGTTGACGTGCGACCTGGGCATCGTCTTTGAGCTCGTGGGCGCAACCAGCGCCGTGGCCATGGCGTACATTCTGCCGCCCATGTGTTACATTAAGCTGACGACGCGGAGCTGGCGCACATACGTGGCCGCGGCCATAGTGGTGTTTGGAGTTGTCGTCATGATCATTAGTGTGATTCAAGCGATAGATAAAATGATACATGGTAAGTCTGCTGTTGTTTCTTCCTCTCTCGAGGTGCATTCCTTTCTTTAGCTAACATGAATATGTGTCAACAGGTTCAGATACCGCAGCGAAATGCACGTAGAACAAGGCCAACGCCGACGAATCGATTTTAGAAAACTTAATTGTATGACTATATATAGAGAGCATGGATCGGATAAGCATATTGCCCTTTGATGGAGAGAGAAGGGCTGGACGGGACTGTACAATAAGGGGAGCTATGACTATGGGATGCTGCGTTTATGCGGTTATGCTTTTTGGACTATACAGCAGCGTTGTCCACCATACAGAGGCAGATATACAGAGTATCTTGTCAGAAGAATACAATACATGTCAAAAGAGGTTTATACTTGCATAACTGTAGCATGAATGTACCATCATGAATGCCATGTACCTACCAGATGCTGTCAACAATACACAGTATCGCGACAAACCTCGTCGTCTCCCGGGTAGCCAAACCCCTCGAAGCTATCAATTTTAACTTGAAGTTGTCACTCGCTATCTCTCTTCAAGGTTCCTTGTATCAGCCTCACTCTACTCAAAACACACAACAGCCTCATTTCGCCTCACTTCATGACCCTTTGCCCCCCTCCCTGTGCACCATCCCGCGTGGCCTCTCCTTTCCCCAAAACAGCTCGTCACGAGTCCCCCAGGACACATGATCATCATTTCAAACAAGGATCCTGCCAGCCACTGAAATCTGACCGACAGTTTGCCAGTAAGAGATATACGGTATTACACGGCAATTCACAGTAATAACAACAAAAGCGACCAAGCGTTATCACCGCTGTAGATACCAGATGTCTGCCTATTTCTCCAAGACGCTCAATACGTCACAACACAGCGCCCTCAAAGCAACCATCAAAACCCAACAGCCAATAGCCTCTCGCTCATTACTCAAGAAACTACCAGTCCCCGATAAATCCATCTAGATTAGCCGCCCACCCTCTTGCTGCACAAATTCCCCGCTGCACTAAAACTGCAAACCGGCCGCCAATCCACTGACAGCCATTCTCCCATGATAGCAAAAGCTTCCCACCCCTCTCTTTTCCCTTCTTCTCACTACGCTACGTTGATCAATTATTCCCTATTACCTGCCTTTAGTAGAGAAAGAGGGCAAGATAGAAGACTGCCATACTGAAAATGAAAGCTGGTATATACATAGTATGGAACGTAGTTGTAGCTTCCCTCGAACTAGACACGATCCTACAGTAGTCCCGCCCCAGCCAAAACTAATGGTGTCAACCTCCATACCCATCCCAGAACCCCCAAAAACCAATAAGAACCTCGTCCACTCAGCCTGCCAAAAAGCTTAGCAGCAAAACAAATCGGGCGAAAAAGGCAGCAACCCCTTGGCCTAAGGAACGAACACATGGCCGGCGTCCCATCCCATGTCATGCTCTCTGCCAGCAAAAATATAAAAGGGTCCAGACTCTACCGAACCCCGCCCCATCTTTCAAAGTCCCTGAATCTCTTTTACTTCTTTTCCAACCAAACAATAGCTCTTTTCTACTTCTAATTTTTATCTCAACTCACATCTGAGCTATCAAGCTAGAAAGTAACCACAACAAATAAGCATCATGGAGCTCGTCAACTACAACCACAAGACCTGCCCCAAGTGCTCTGCCACTCTCACCTCCGAGTCCAAGACCTGCTCGAGCTGCGGCGCTGTAAGTTTTCATCTTCATCTTCCTTCCCTTTCCCTTCTTCTTATTGCAACTCTAAATATTCCTTGTGACATTCAACTGACCATCTGTGATAACAGACTTGCCCCGTCTAAGACACCCCAACTCTACCTACCCGCCATCACCCTCAATCATCGCAACACCATGACGAGAATACACTGAGGTGTGGGGGGACTGGACGGACGCGCGGATGAGTGAATGAATGAATAGATGAAGGAATGATATACCTCAGCAGGACATGGGACACTGAGACAAGGCGTCGATGAAGAAGAGAAGCGATCATGTATGTCTTTAATATTCTAAGCTATATGCCAGTCTCTGTTACAAACAGGCAGCTAGGATAGTTCCTCGTAATGGAAGGAATCTAGAATGGCAATGGCAATGGCAATGACATGACATGTACTACAACTACACGGATCCATTTGATATCCATGCAGCAACAGGGCTACAATCTCCACAGCACGACATGTTTCAAGTCGGTTCACTGCCTCGAGACTCACGATAGAGTTTACCCGCAATCTAACATGTTGAGTGTGTAAAGACAAAGCGATATTACAACCAAAGCCAAGTTAAAAAAAAAAAAAAAAGCCAGGACAATACAAGACAAGAAAAACACACTGCACAGATCCTCGAACCATTGGACTGAAACAAGTTGAAAAAGAAAAAAAAACCGAAACAAATGTATGATAACCTGTTGTAGAGACCGCTCGCGAGAGTCCCGCCAACTTCCAAAGTGCGACAAATCCACAGCTACCTACTTACACACCAATCTCTCTCCCCTCATAGCTAGACAAACTGCAAGCCCTCTATTCCATCTGTACGCTCCCGAATCAACCATCGACCGCTCGTAGCTCAGAAAAAAAGAAAGCCAGCTCCAACATTAGGCTCGTCGACCCCGTTTCGCACCACTGGGAAGATACAGTAAAGCAAGACCGGCTTGCCCGCCGGCATTATGACAGAGGCATATGGGGAAAACATCTGGTTTACCTTCTTTCGCAATCATCTCTCTTTCCCTAGAGAATCCTTACTCCATGACGGTGATGGGACTGTAGAACCATGCACGCAACCAAGTAACCCTTTCTCGCCGTGTCCGCAAAGTGAAGACGCAAGACACGCAAAGCGAGACAATCAAATTCCAAATCCCCGAGAAGAAAAACTATGCCCGCAGACGACCGGCAAACCATGGTGGCCGACACCCATCCTTCCTCACACAACCAGCCGCGTATTGTTTGTATGAGTTGGCTTGTGAAGTACGGAAGAAACGCATCGGATTACAAAAGGGGGGAATCGAGCCGCGAATGGAAACGGGTGTACTCGGGATAGACGGGTATAAGGATAAAACACGTTTACAGAACAAGGCACTTCTTGTGGCTGCTCTTGCGGGTGGAGCGAGACATGAGAGCAGCGCGGGTGGCGTGCTCAAAGACCTCGCGAACACCGCTGCCAGTTCGAGCAGAGCACTCCAAGTACTTGTACGCACCGATCTTCTTGGCAACAGCCTCAGCCTGTATAGATGGGAGTGTCAGTTTTATCAAAGTAGATCAAAGTGTCCAGGCAGAGTACACTCACGTCCGAAGAGGAAACCGGCTTCTGGTTGGTTGCCCTCAAGGCCTCGATGGTGTTGGGGTCGTCTCGCAGATCGGCCTTGCAGCCGACCAAGATGATGGGAAGGCCTGAGCAGAAGTGCACGACCTCAGAGATCCACTATCAAGAGCAATACGCGTTAGATGTTTTTGTTTCCTTATCTAGATGGGCACATGCAGGGGGGTGCAAATGCAAGGGTGACATACTTTCTCAAGAACGTTGTCCAGAGAGTCAGGAGAATCAATGGCGAAGCAGATCAGGATGACGTGAGAGTCGGGGTAGGAGAGAGGTCGGAGACGGTCATAATCTTCCTGGCCAGCCGTATCCCAGAGGGCCAGCTCGACGTGCTTGTTGTCAACCTGGACGTCGGCGACGTAGTTCTCGAAAACGGTGGGGACGTAGACCTAGAACGATATAACATGTCAGCACAGTGTTGTTTATTAAGCAGCACGAAAAAGGTGCCGACGGCCTTTTGCCATTTTCTGGGCGAGATGGATCGATTATGATGGTGGGTTAGATGATGAGGAGCAGTTTGATGGAGATGCTGATGGGCTATAGGCTGAAATGAAGCCATAGCCCCCGGCCCAGATTTGACACGTCAGGGATTTCTCGCCGCGCGCTGGGGCCGATGCCAACGTCACGCAGCAACCCAATCTCTGTCCTGCAGTGCATCACCATCAAGGGAAAACGAATGATGGCGCCCGCAAGGCATCGAGTCCGCCATCAAACTCTCAATGGTGGTGTTGTTGTGGTCTCCTGGGCGGGAAAATAAAACGGCGGCGGCTAATGAAAACGCGGCATAGGGCAAAATAGGGGATGGCAGATGCTGCGCTCAATGCGTACCTCAGGGAAAGCGCCCTTGGAAAAGACACTGCAAAACGGCGCGGTTAGCTCGACTCGTGCTCTGGCGGGCTCCAGACGGCGATGCGTTGCTTCGGTGTTGAGGCCACGGCTGCCTTGGAGCGTGCCGCCGAAAATGAAATGGGCGTTGGAGAGCAACTCACATCAACAAACAAGTTTTACCGCAGGCACCGTCGCCGACGATGACGAGCTTTCGGCGGATCTCAGCCATGGTGTCTGTGTAGTGTTGCGGAGTGGAAGATGAGAAGTCGGCTGGAAAGGATGAAGGCAGAGCGTCTCTTGCGGGTTTGGCGATGGCGGTTGGGATGGAATGAAAGGAAGAAAGACGGACGTCAGAAGGGGGATTGTGACGGAAGAGAGCTGGTCTGGGTCTGTCTGGGTTTGGCCTGCTGGGGCTTTTGGCTTTTGCAGACGCAAAGTACTGGGTACTTGGTGCTAGCAGTGCTTAGTACAGGTGACTGGGTGGGGAGAGGGGGAGGAATCAGAGAGCAGCGAGAGCAGCCTGGCTTTTTGTTTCGGGGCGAGTGACTGCGAGGACTTTGGGACTTTGGGGGGTCCAAGCTGAAGGGGAGCAGGAAAAAGATTAGGACTGTCAGGTAGCGGCAATGTACCCACCGGCGCAGTTTAGGTGAAGGGGAACACGGCGACGATCAGTCAGTCAATGGCCTTTTCTTGAGCTGCGTTGTCCTCCGTACCTTGGCTAGCGTGTCCTGAGGCAGCCAACAATTTCTGGGGACTCGCCAATGGCTTGATTGCTCTGTTCCATGTTCCAGGGCAGAAAGGAGGGGCGGCTTGGGGCCCGGGGGAGCAGCTCTGGGTGCTGTGAGCCCTCCAGCCACCGAGCTTTCAGAGGGAGATTGAGCGTTCCAGGCATCCCCCAGCTGCGGGTTAGTGGCCTACCGTAACAGGCACTCGCACATGTAGGCGCAGGCAGGTCAGATAGGTACATGTACATGCACGAGCACGGGTGTGCGCGTACTCGATACTCGGTACGGATTTGTTCAGCCTCTTGTTTTTCTTCTTTTTGCCTTGGCGGTCCAGCTTGAATCATCGGTATTAGCCGCTGATGCGTGTTCAAAAGCTACGAGTGCAGTTCGTACCTGACCGCTACTACATACAGTACGAGTACCAGCAAGGAAAAGCTGAACATCCATCAAAAGCAAACAGAATATCCCGGGGCTGGACGCGTTGCGTTGCCTGGAAGCGGCAGCGGGAGGTGGCTGAGACGCTGGGAGATAAGGCCAGATACATGCGGCCAAGTACAACCGCAGCGCTAGAGCCAGGTACACGCTACTCGGCGCTCCGTACTGCGCAGCGTCTGGAAGTACGTGATCCTTTATATTACGAAACTCCACCGCTGAGTCAACTTGCGTACTTCTACATCCTCCGTGCCGACATTCGCCGCAGTCATTGTGTGTGTAATAAGTACAAGTACGCGGCGCCTCAGAAACATTAATAGCAGCGCGTTACGAAACCAGGTAGCGCTGCCTGCACTGCCGCCTGTGCAGAGTACGAGCGCTGAGAACCACGGTACGTACTGCAACGCGGTTGATGATGGAAGAGGCTGAGATGACGACCACTTTTAATTTGATCCCCAGATGATGCTCGGCTTGTGAATCATCTGGCGGTCTGTTTCGAGTCTGCAAAGGGCCAAGGTACATGTACATGATATGATATGCGTGCATTGAGGCGGTTTGCCTTTCAATTCATTTGCTAGGCCTAGGGAATAGGGATTGATTCATTCCCCCCAAGGACCTCATCCAGGGCCTCATCCACCAAGGCCCAGACCTCACTCACTCAGCTCTGCCTCAGCGCCACGAGGCTGTCCACAAGCCGCAGCGTGCAAATTTCACGATATGACCTTATCTCATTAGGTAGGGCCTGTCTAGGTAGACGGAGCTCAGCAGCGGTAGCACCAAGTGCTAACCTTCAATTGTATCCACCCGTCCAATTTGCTCTTGATTGGGATGACGATGCATGGCGTCTGGAGTCCCGACCTTAGACCTTAATATCAAGTCTGGTGCTCTGGTGCTCTGAATGATGTATCAGAATGGGCGCCAGTCCAGTACCGGTACTTCGTATTTGGTGCCACCAACCAGACGCGCGCTCTTTGTCTCTGCCAACAAAATCTCACCGCGGTGCTTGTCTTGTCCTGTCTGGTCCAGTCCAGTGTCTTGTTTCCCCCAGGTCAGACCGCTTCCCGAAGCCTAGGCAGGGTGACACGGCTTGTGTGCCTCCTGACACGGCGAATCCTGGTGGCAAAGTCCTACGCATCTAGGACTTGCACGCCGGAAGCTGTCATAATTTAGCAGCAAATGCACATTCACGCAGCTGTGGGAGCTGCTGCATTAGTGACCCAAGCTGATGCACCTCAAATGAAGCAATCACATGATCGACGGTGCTCACCAGACGACGCATTTCCTTGTTTGGCGGCTGCTCTACGGATACTGTAATACTGTTGACTGCACAGCTTTCTCGCCATTGCTCCCGAGGATGACTGACGGTTCCGAGGCTTCCACGGAATCGACTCCTGGGCATGTACGAGTACATTCACATTCTCGCCCATTGACCAGCGTGCGTGGATGCCGCCAGCAGTGCATGCAGTCCCCTGTGTTTACATCAAATGTCATTCGTGTCAAATGCTCGTATCAATCTCTGTGACGGCGCAAGCGCTGGGGCATTGCTGCATTGCCGCCTCTGCAGCAACAAGCTGCGTGAGCTAAGAGGTCCGGTAGGCAGTTCTTGTGATGTGAGACCTCATTGCACGGAGCATTCGTACACTCCGTGCTCCGTCACAGCGTCGTGTCACCACCAGTCCGGCTCCTTACCCTGGGATACCAGCAGCCTCTCCTATTTTCTATTTCATTTTTTATTTTTTATTTTTGCTTTTTTCTTGTTCATTCCGGCTCTCCTTTATTTCACGACTCTCGTCGCTCCATAACTCCGTGGCGCCGCTTGTAGCATCACAATGTTGTTTACCCATTGTTAGCGTGCTGCCAAGCGAGGTACCCCGTACTAAGCATCTAGGCCAGCACTCGATCTAAACCTATTGCAGCCCGCACTGTGTCGTGCATGCTTAAAGCTCAGTATCATAAGCACGGATTTGCGGGTAAATCGTACAGCGTGAATATTCATACCTCGCACCCACAGAGCGCTGGGCCCTATCAGCTTATCAGTGCCGCACTGGTGTGTCCCGCTAGGCCAATTGCTGGGTCGAAGATTTTCCGAGCCATCAGGTCATCAGTCGATATCACCATCAATTGCAAGCGGTGCGGGCAGCGTCCATTTGCGGTCAATGGGCTGCGGTTTGGAATCTTGGACATCCCTCTGAATATCTTCCTCTTCAACCACCATGCAGAAGCTGGCGAAACGAGCGGCGCAGGCCCAGCGCCAGGCGACCCGCCGCACGAGACTACAGATGGAGCAGGAAAATATCGACGGCAAGCTTCGAAGTCGACTGGCGCTGCGATCGGCCGTGGAGGAAGTCCGACAGAACCTCAAGGACGCGAGACAGGCCCGGAAAGAGGACTGGGAACTGGGACCCCTGGCCCCTAAGCGAGATCTGGGCTTCAATGACTACGGCGCCTTCAAGGAGAACGTGCGACAGGACTGGTCAAACTACGGCCTGCACCAGCCAAACCCAAAGGTTGTTGAGCAGCGTTGCGCTTGGGCTGGAGGTGTCAAGCAGCTGAATCTTGCGCCTGGAGATCGAGTGGTGATTCAGGATGGTCCGGACAAGGGAAAGATTGATCGTATCAGATCGGTTCAACCCCAGGTTGGAACTGTGACCCTGGAGCACCGTCATCAGGTACGTTGTGCTTGGAGATTCTTCACGATATTTCACGCAATACCCGTACTAATCATGGACTTTTGCACAGGCTGTTGTCCAAGGCATGTTTGGCAACCCCAGTCGACCGCAGCCAATGCCGATATCCATCGGATCCGTCCGCCTGGTCTACCCAATTACGAACCCCGAGACAGGAGTCACCCGAGACGTCGTCATCAACCAGCTCAAGGCGGTGCCCCCGAACATGCAATCCCGCAACATGTCTCTCGATCGATGGCAGTACGGCAAGAAGTGGGATCGCGTGGTCCCCGGACTAAACGTCGTCATCCCCTGGCCCCAAGTTGAAGTACCCGAGTTTGAAACTATGGCCGCGGACACCGTTCGAGAGCAAGTTGAGGACAGATCATTTTACTACGGGCTATTGTCACCACCGATGCCAGAGCAGGTTGTGGACGAGCTGAGAAACAAATTCTCCAAATTCAGAACAAGACACGAGGCATGGTATATCGAGAAGAAGGAAACGGAGGAGGCTTTGAAGAAGGGACGGCGAGAGACTATCAAGGCTATGCAGACGCCATTGGACGAGTTCCACGAGAAGAACCGGGAGGCTCGCGCAGAGGCTGGAGAACCAGAACTCTCGGAGGAGATGCTGGCTAAGATTGGCGAGTTCATCGCAAACAAGAAGTCGGCGGCTCTGGAAAACGCTGGCGCGGCGGAGGTGGCGGCAGCACCAGTTCCTCCACAGGACAATCCCAACGCGCCGTCACCAACTGCTAGTCCTTGAGGCATGTAGATGATGATGAATGGGAAGGCGAAAAAGGAGGGACGAACAAAAACCCACGCCAATGGGACGAGCACCAATTGGCATGGCATGTGTAATTATATATACTAGACCTTGTGTGTACAAGCTGTACAGTACATTATGACGGAGTAAAAATGAAGACATTGACCCATCAACTCACTAATCCATCCATGAACTAAATCAATGTCATCTCTATGTGTAAAAAGGACGGGAGACTATCATTCTACTGTTAGTAGATAGATAAGCATTAGAGCAATTGATAATTGCCCTCAATCTCTTGGCTCCACCCACCCTCTATCTTGATCAACCCCTCCCCCGCCTAAAGCACTGGTTGGCTATTCACTAAGGCGCAACGACATGACGTTCTCTCAGCCTGTTATTTTATATCCGAGCCTCGTTGCTTTTTTTCACTCCTTTTCTCATTTCCCTTCTGTTCTTTTCTGGTAAATCACGACAAGCTATAGCATAGAACAGAAACGTCATCGCCTAACATGTCGCATTCTCACGACGGTGTCTCGCATTCCCACGGCGGCGTGTCGGCGCAAGAGCACGGCCACTCTCACGAGATTCTCGATGGTCCCGGCAGCTACATAGGCCGTGAGATGCCCATCGTCGAGGGCCGCACCTGGTCAGATCGCGCATTCACAATTGGAATCGGCGGGTAAGTTACAGTAATCCCCAGTTGCAGCTTCATGTCTTTTTGGCTTCAGTATATACTAATCTGAGAGACATCTATAGCCCCGTTGGCTCAGGCAAGACAGCCCTGATGCTGGCGCTATGTCTCGCCCTCCGAGAGAAATACTCTCTCGCCGCCGTCACAAACGACATCTTCACCAGAGAAGATGCCGAATTCCTCACTCGCCACGCTGCTCTCCCCCCGCAGCGCATCCGTGCCATTGAAACTGGTGGCTGCCCTCACGCCGCCGTCCGTGAGGATATCTCTGCCAATCTTGCCGCCCTAGAGGATCTTCACGCAGAATTCGATTCGGATCTGTTGCTCATCGAGTCGGGAGGCGATAATCTGGCCGCCAATTACAGCCGCGAGCTTGCCGACTTTATCATCTATGTCATTGACGTGAGTGGCGGCGACAAGGTGCCCCGGAAAGGAGGCCCTGGTATCACACAGAGTGATCTGCTGGTGGTGAACAAGACGGATTTGGCGGAGGCTGTGGGTGCGGACTTGGGCGTTATGGAGAGGGATGCGAGAAAGATGCGGGAGGGAGGACCTACGGTCTTCGCGCAGGTGAAGAAGGATGTTGGTGTGGATCATATCGTGAATCTCATTTTGAGCGCGTGGAAGGCGAGTGGTGCGGAAGAGGAGAGGAGGAGTCGTGGAGGACCGAGGCCGACGGAGGGGATCGAGGGGTTGAAGAAGGAGGCATAGGATACGTGACGATATCAAGCAGCAACAAAAGAAATTGTCCAACTTTGCTTACAGACATCACAGTCGCAGCTGTTTGTGATTGTTGATCTTGACCATCCCTGCTGGGACTGTTCGTATATCACTCTAACATTGTGCGCCTGCGACCAGCCGTTGCCAACCGGGGCGATCAACATTGCTCGATGTTTGACTCTGTTCTAACTCTAATTTTTCCATTCGATGAACGGCAGATCAACTCACCGCCAAGGGTCTCTCAAACTCGAGATAAAAGAGCCGCCTCATTCTCTTTTTACAATCTCCTCAACCGTTCTCCCCCACCTACACTACCCCCGAACACTCAACCAAAACACTCAAACAAACACTCGACCAAGGTATCCATTCATCTATAGCCAACTGAGACTCTTTATCAAGCTTACATGATCGTGTCTAGGATCAGCATCATCCCAGTCTTCCCATCTCGATACCTCCCATCAGCTACGCAAGATGCAGTGGAGCGTCGTCCCTCCTTCGAGCGTCCCTCAGCCGCGCGGCTGTCAGTTTCTCGACTTGCCTTTTGAGCTTAGGCTCATGATCTGGAAGTTCACCTTACGACCGCTAGACCATAACCGCCCTGGCGCTCACTTCTTTTCCCTGGTCAACAGAGCTGATGGCGTCGAGGCGAGAGGACTCAGCGCTCGATGTTCAATTTATGCTGATAACAATCATTGTTCCGGCTATCACCTTGCAGCGCCCAAGTTTGGTTCCAACGATGGCAGCCATTCTTGGACGAAGAACAATCCATCTGCATATACCTGGGATTTTGGCATGTGGGCCGCATGCAGAGAGTCCAGGCAGGTCATTGAGGCACACTACAGCCAAGCAGACTGGACATCGGGACCTCGAAGGGGCTATTGGCGTCGTCCCTACAGTCAAACTTCCATTTCACTGACAGCATCAAGAAACAACAACGGATGGCGCTTCTTTCTCCATCCAAAGCAGGATCTAGTGTGTATTCAGGCATTTGATCCAAGCGCCACCAGCTGGTCGGACACTTATCGCAGAAAGGACCTTTGCGTCGCCAGTATTCATTCGGGCGACCTGAAAATACTTAGTTTTGACCATATTGCGATAGCATATGACCCCAGCTGGAATGACATTGATGAAAAAAAGAAGGTTTCAATTTTTGGCATCTTCATGCAGAACAAAGTGCTCGAGGCTTCTTTATGCGCACTCTTGCATTTTTTGACACACATTCTTACCATGATGATGGGCGCAAACGCAGATATCTTTGGCTCATCGATTACAATCTAAAGCGAATACGCTATTTCAACAAGAACAGAAAAGGAAGAAAGATCTTTTACGGCAATGGCCAGAAATTTATTGAGGTCGAAAATTCGTCGTCTCGACGCAGCTTCTCATCTGGCGAATACAGTTCGGTGTTTGACTTTCTTGATAAACTCAACAAGTTACTTGAAGGCGACAGACCTTGCCACTATATGCATCACAAAAGTGTCGCAGATAAGTGTTATCTATGTGGAGGTACAAGTGAATATCTCACATCTTACCGAATCTATAATCAGGTTCGTGTGTTGATGTGCGAGGAGAGCACATGAGAATCTGTGGTTGATATCAAGATGATCTCGGGATAATAAGATGTCGTCTTGAAGGGGGGATCAGAAAGGGACTTGCTCAAATGGGATTCGCTTCACATATATCTTGGGAATTTATACTGGGCTGCTCGCCGAACGTGTCTACTGAAGAGCTTTTTCGTTGTGCTCAAAGGAGTCACGCATTTTTTTTAGCTTAGGCCAACAGGGTTTACTTGCTCAAGGATGAGAACATTCTTCGGATTTACGAAAATATTTACAGGTTCTACGACTGTTGTTCCCTTGGTGACTCAGAATGCGGTTGCACTAACTTGGGCAAGTGGCCAAGAGATGCATACACTCATGACCTGAAAGCCTCGCATACTGGAACCTGAAGAAGATGTTGAAAAGCATCTTAAACAGCCCCTCTCATTGTTATGCTATGCTTGACTAAGTGCCTTGTGACCAAATGGCTGAGTTTTTGTGTCGGCTGTCAAATCTCTTGCTACATCCAGAGGTAACACAACACATCCCTGGTCCCTATAACCAAGGGATTAGAAGAAGAAAGCGACCTATGCTGGTAAATTGGGATGCGAGATGCACGAAATCTCCCCCGTCTTTCAACGACGTTGTCGCAGGTAATTTTTCCCCCCTTACGTTTTCGAACACATCCTTTGTGAAATCGTCAGGCATGTTCTATTCTGAGTCTAGTATATCTAATGGTTGTATATACGCATTTGTAATATGTACAGAGGTCAAGTCGGCTTTAGCCTTCTTTGTTTTAAAACCCGGGACAGGATTTAAGTCCATCCATCATGTTGAACTCCCTTTCCACTGTATGTGTACCGTTTGAGGCAATCAAGTCATACGTTCGGATGTACGTGCCGGCTTGGTTGTTAGGGAAATCTTGGGGAATAACTCCTGTGGCAATGGAGGCGTTGTAGAGAGTGTATCCTGATCCACTGATGGGTCCGGCCTTGACAAAGTCGAGGGGAACTGATCCAACGGCAGGAGTAAGAGACAATAGAGGCTCTGGAACATGTACGATAGCCTTTAATGTGTTGAGATAGGAGTCGTCGCGAATCTATTCCATAGTGTTAGATGTTATTTGCAAGCAGCGGATGAATACGTGTCTCAGCTTACCGCAACAGTCAAGTTCATTAGTCCCTCCGTGCGTGTCTCGGTGCACGAGAGCTGGGGTTGTGTGAGAATAGTGTCATCGAATGGGAACCCATGGCCGCCATTCGTATGAATAGTGCTATTAGTCACTCCGTTGATGTTGTCGATAACCTCAACGTCAAATCCGGAAATGCCCTGAGCAAGAGGCACCTCAACCGTGAAGGGATACGTCCAGAAGGTAAGCGGAGGGTTTCCGTACATGACGTGACCGGAAGCGAATGCTGGGATGTTGTTGCTAACAGTGCAAGGCTTAGCCGGTGTGCATGTCACTCCAGCACGAGGATGAATGTGAAGCTTGATGGAGCGGTTGGGGTTGGCGGCGACAGTACCGATAACCTATGGTGAATTCCGTTAGTGAATCTTATTCTATGCTTCATCATTTGTAAAGACAAAATAACTAACTCGAATGTATCCAGTCAAGCTCATCGTTCCGTTAGAGTTGACGGTAGCAAACAAACGAGATGGCTTCACAGGATAAGGCTGCAGAGGCTCGGTAAGAGTCACACCCTTGGGGACTGTGTTAATCATTCGCTCCAGCAGATCTTGGCACGTCTTGTAGAAGTAAGCAGGAGAAGTTGCCATGCGTCCAATTTCGATGCCTCCATCTGAAGCAAAGATTCTTGCATCAGATCTGGTGGTCTCATTGTGGCCAAAGGCAAGGGGGTTCTGTGTGACGTTGTTCACATATTGAACAGCACTTGCTTCATGTTAGCTGGTAGTCTTTCTCAAGCAAGTACTGAAACCTTACACGGTGTTGTCGAAGGCAGTGAATCCTGAGTTGGTCGTGTCGAATGTCTGTGTGTTGTCATCCGTGGCCTGCGCGTAACCGTTAGCCTATCTTCAATTTCGAGTAGGCGGCCCCCAGACCCAAAGCCATGTTGACGTGACCAAAAGAGCACCTTACCGGATCATTTACGACGTCTACAATCTCCGGAAAGTCCACTCCGTGAACTCCTCCAAGGGTATGACCGCATGCAACCAGTCCGATCATTTCCTGGGGAGTGAATCCCTGCTTCTGGAAGCTGGTAATGTGTTCATCCAAAGGCTGCTCTGGTCTGGGTACACCTGTCGGACCCGGGCCAGTAGCATCAACTCTACCAGCTCTGAAAGGAATCTCGACGCTTCCATTTGAGCAGCCATTTGCAGCAAACAGTGCCCCCATAGCAATAAGATCCGCCATCGACGACCGCGGTGTCAAAAAGGCAGCCAGGTTCATCAGCGTCTCGTTGAATCCAATACCCGGGTTCTCGTCACGGTTGACTTCAAATCCAATCGACGCGTCGATACCTCCTATTCCATTCTCAACATCCGCAGTCGCCATGTCGTGATAGGCAGTTCGCAGCCATTCTGCAGCGCCGTTACGGCCGGTGCCAAAGGTAACCTTTTCGCAAGGGACAATAAAAGTCGCAGGAGAGTTTTGGGAGTTGAAGCCCTGTTGCTCAAAGAGCATACTCTCCAGGAGATCAGTTTTGGCTGGCCAGTTTTGTTCCTTCTCGGCATAAGCTGAGCCAGCTACCAAGCCGAGTTTGGCGACGGCAGAGAGAAAACGGTTTGACAACACCATGGCGACAGTTTAGAAGCGTGTTACACCTATGGAGTTTTCGTGAGCTTGTAGTTTGTCGCCCCTGTTACGGAGGTTTCAACAACACAGAGGCATCTTATATAGAATTTGCCTGTCGCGTATGGTTCGAGGCCGAAACCGAGAGCAACGTTGTGCCCATGTTCTTGGCCAAAGCCCGTCCCTGGTTCCTGAAGGGAATCATTCCCAAATTTTGGTCACCTTCCTCTTGAGTCGTACTGGGAGCGCATTGAATAAGATATACCCTGAATCGCGGACGTAATATAAAGAGCAAAGAAAGTCTCCCGTGGTTGCAAAATTGGCATCCTCCTGTGTATAATTGCACAAACGCCATTGGGTGCCTCGCGCAGCGGTCAGCCCGTAGCGCTGGCAATCATGCAAGGGCGAATACGACCTGCCTATAAAGCAAGATCTATGGTTCAAGAAGTACAAGGGAATTGCGTGTTATAAACAAGGGACTGCTGTAAGCCAGGATCCCTCTGATCTGAAAAACTTAGAGTTGGGTGAGATTTTAGCATACGGGGCTCTCGAAAGAGACTTATAGCGGTTCGACGATCCACCACTGCCTTGTGAACTCTCGCCCGGCTTCCGGATGTATCGAACCATATTTGCTTGGGCATCGAGAAGTCAGCGTCTGGCTAGCCTTTACTGGCATGTGTGAAGCTGACACTTTGGGATCCCGTCTGTCCGTATTCCCGACTAAAATCGACAGTACAAATAACCAGTTGCTGTCTACGGCATAGGAATGGCACGGCGTACGTAAGATGAGCAGCATTGCACTTGGATACGCTTTTCGTGTTTATCACAACTCTCATAATCTCATCCTGTCCAAATGGATCTCTGGCAATGTGCTTTGTGCGGCATTTCGGCTTTTATTTGCTCAACGCCGAACTAGGGATGATAGAGGGGAAGCATGACAGAAAAGTCGTGTTAGCAGACTGCCTATCTCATAGTCATAGTTGAAGAACATGTACAGGAGGTGGTTTAACTTGAGCGCATCTAATTCGTACCTTGAAGGAGACTTCTAATGTTATAAAGTTAAATTCTTCCTATCCTCTTGGATGCGCCGCAGGGTAACGGCCAGGACCAAACTTCAAGATCTGAGACACACCCAGGAACCGGGAGTACCCGTGTGGCGCAGATAAACTTCACGATAATAGAAAGCTAGACGAATTGCATTAGATTCATCTAGAATCTCATAGTACCTACGTAGGTGAATTCTGGGACGTCATAACATGCTGAAGATGCTGGGGCACCGATTTCTCGATTTATAAGTTTTCTATTACCGCCTTGAAGAGCTTTGTCATTTGTCTGTAGTTGATCAAATCTATAGTTGTGTTTAACTGCCCTGAGGAATGGAGGATCAACCTCGATTATCGATATGGAGCGAGTGACACAGATCTCAATACATGAGGATAGATTTTGCAAAACATAAACAATTACAACATGTATTAGCCTCCAAATGACGAACTAGATGTATAAGCGGTTGCTATTGTGGCTGTTCAACACTAAAGGCTTCGCTAGGTCTTCACTACGCCATTAGAAACAAATTGTCCTGCTCAGTGGGATGCATCGCCGCCGGCAATAAGCCAATAAAAGTCCACCATCGGCTCCGCCGCGCTGCACATGATGCCCATTCTAGAAGTAGGCCTCCCAAAGACTTGGTTGGGCAGAAAATAAGCCGTAAGGCACACTTGTTGGTTGACCCAATCATATTTGGTCGCAGCCTGGTGTCACGATCGAGATTTGCATCGATTGACGAGAGAGGGCAGCCGATTTATATGCATCATTACTCGTGCATTAAAGATACATGTATCCCTGCTATGTTATGAATAGCTACGAAGACGCATCAACGAGCATGAACGACAGTATCGACAATAACTTGAATCGCAAGTCAGGATTTCGACACCCCACTATCGACAGTGCAACAGAAACTCGGTTACTGCAGATATCACGAAACCCTACAGACCAGAGTTGGCAATACGATCTGGTTGTGGTATCGCTGGAAGACTTGTCTTCTACCTCTTATAGAGCCCTATCCTATACATGGGGTAAGGCGACTTCAGCAGATGACCTCCAATCGATACGAGTCGGCAACCAGGAGTTCTTTGTGCGACAGAATCTCTTCGACTTTCTTGCTTCAGCAACAGCCAGGGAAGAATGCGGACTTTTCTTTGTCGATGCCGTGTGCATAAACCAGCTCGATTATGACGAGCGGCAAGCGCAAGTTCAAGCAATGGCTTTGGTCTACAGCCGCGCAATATGCGTCGTTTCCTGGCTTGGAACATTGCCACAAGAATACGACGAGGGTTGTCGAACTTTAAGTCAAGCATCAGAAGTGTCTTGCGAAAGATGGTCGGAAAGGGAATGGAAAGCGCTCAAGTATCTCAGCTATGCGCCGTATTGGACTCGCGTCTGGGTTGTACAGGAAGTTTTGCTGGCTTCTCACTTGACGATATGGTGCGGGCCTTTTACATTCTCGCCCACGCTTCTGGGCAGAACACCACAAGTGACAGAATATGTTCAAACGAAATTTAGTGCGGATGGAAGACCGAGTGTTTTGAGAAGCGATACAAGCCGACTACGCTGCCCCTCAGAGGCCATTCTTGCACACAGAATGAGACTCGTTCCCCGGATGAAGAAGGACACTACTCCAGAAGGATGTGCTATTGGCACTCTAGAAGACATGGTGTCTGATCTTCAAAAGCCTTCAATGAGCTTTGAAACATATCAGTCTCGAGTTTCAGATGAGCTCCATAGCATCATGCGCAAATTCGGCCGCCTACAATGCACAGACATACGGGACCGTTTATACGGCTTCATCGGTCTACTCGATGAGCGGAGCCGCAAAAAGTTGAACCCAGATTACAAGAGGAGTGTTGAGTATGCCTTTTATCAGGCGCTGAAATTTGGATTGTCGGAGCTATGCCCGGGTTATAGCGTCTCTTCGTGGGGACTTGGAAACTCCTGGATCTCATATTTCTGCGAGGTACGAGACGCTTTCAATATGGGGGATGAAATCAGTGTACGGATATTTCGCCAAGTATATCGCGAGCTCGATTTTAAGACACGAATGGAGGATGTCCTCTTTCAGGAGCAGTGGGATATCAACTATGGTTGGAGAGGGGCGGATGCCGTTCACTATCGCGCTTTTGCTCATATGATCATCGATGATGAACTAGACGACGACGCATTTTCGGATGCTCAAAAACCGCTGTTGCTTAGGTTTCACAACAAACAACGGCATTTATTGGAGAGGATGTAAGTTTTTCTCTTCTGGACTTTTGAAGATGTAACATTTCCTGACCCAATTTCTTAGATCAATGAAGATTCGACGGAGACCGAAGGCTTCCTATAGTAGATTATTAACGTGAACAAGATTTTGATACCCATTAGAAACAGAATAGCGACACAATTAGATTCCCATGGTCCAGCAGCATCAATGCGTGTCGAGTGCAATCGGCTCATCTGGGAAGAACGTGATGGCTCGGAAGAAGCATACTTACCGACTGACACTAAGGCTGGAGCATTAAGCCTTGAACATGCAAGATGGGCATAGTAAACTTCTACGCAGAACGAAATTTATATGATAGGTTGTAAGTGTCTCTCTTATAATCTCACGAACTTAACTAACTCTGCCTTCCAGCGCATTGAAATTTCGATGGAAATCGAAAACTTCTTACAGCAAACTATCATCCACCGATCACGATGGATTCAAAAGAGTCATATATACATGACTGTTACCCTCCCCTCTATTCCCGCCAAGATCTTTCAAGCCTGGATTTCCCACTGCTACTTTGTGCCTTGGATGACGCCGCTCTGCTAGAACCCCTCTGTCCAGCCTGCTGAGATGCTCGAACTGGCTGTTGTCGGGAAGCCGTCTGCGTAGAAAGTTTGCTGATGAACTGTCTAGAGAGGTGGCACAAGTCCATCCTATTCAGGTGGTCGATAAAAATCCTGTCGCTGTGCTGGATGTACTGCTGGCTAAAACTTCTCCAGAGTTCTTCGATGTAACCATGCCCTGTATTGGGTCTAGGACAGTAGTGATTCGTCTCTAGAAAAGCCTTCACAGCTTGATCGACACCATCATTATCCATTGTGATATCGCGACAATCATCGAAGTCAATCATCCATAGGGAGATGACTCTCTTGGTAAAATCGCCGGTAGAGTTGGTTGCTTCCTCATATGTACTTGTTTGCGGTGTCAAACGCATGACCTTCTCGAGCCCAATATCGGAGCGTATGACTTGCTCATCAGAGGGCGAACTTCCAATGACAAACTCGATATCGTTGCCGTCGATCTTGGTATGCCAATGAAGAACTGCGAGGGCATGTGCCATGCCAATATAGAAATCATCCGCTGACAAGCCAAGATCCTGCATCTGGTTGGCATGGAGTTTGAAGTTTCGCAGGGAGAAGAATTGTCCGCCGGAACCATACTTGACACGACCTAGGTATGGGCGAATCATGCAATCTTTGTTGGCGACATCTACTTTCATCTTCTGAGAACCGGCTTTGGGACAATATTTGTCGATCAGAGCGTATCGAATCGGTCGTGGCAATGGAAGAATCCTCTCCATGCATAGGACATGGCGTTCTTTCCGCGGAAAGTTAGGTGTAAAGGGGAAGTAGTTGACATTCTTATCCCAGAATGACTTGGTATCTGGCGTGGCGTACCAAAAACAGCGCGGAATCTCGACTCGCTCATCAAAATGCGGAAGTTGTTGAAAGCTGGATTCGATTCTTTTGTGCATAATGTAGTTGTTCCACAGCTTGTCATACTGATCTGTCACCGGTAGTTTGTATGCGAATATGGTACCTGGATGCTCAAAAACTTTGCCGATGGATCCTGTACCAATCTCGCGAAACATTGGAGTGGTACCGATTGCCTCTTGCTGTCTCTGCGCGAATGAAGATGATGTTGAGACAACGGACTTCAGAGATAGCATTCGCTTCAATCCCTCTTCGATCGAAATGCTACCCGTATTCTCGGTAAGCGTATCTTCCAATGCCAGATTCCTCATCAACGCTTCATTTAGAGAGGATGTGCGCGAATATGCTGTCGAATCAGTTGTGTTCGCGATGCGACGATCGTCTGGGAGCTGTAGGAAGCGTCGAGAGCCCTCTCCGGGATTATTTGACGCCATGATCGGAGTGCGTAAGTCGAAGAAACATTTAGACCGGTTTGTTTTTTCCTCAGATGAAGAAATACCGATAATGAAATTTGACAGAAAGAAAATAGAGAAAGAAAACAAATAAATTCTTGTGTGCAAGCGTTTGCTTTGCTCGCGTTTGCAGGTGTGGAGGATGTGGGGACTGGTAATTGGTGGGTGTCAGGTTTTTGTTGTGTACAAGGTCAGAATCTGTTCACTTTTGCTTCAAGTAGTAATTAACTTGAATTTGCAATTAGGAACTTGAAACAGTTTGCTTGAGCTGCTCAATTAATAGACCGGGAAGTCGTTTGATACAATCTGGCTCTTCGTGCAATACTGCGGCACTAGACTCAATATATCGATCTTGGAATATGGTCCAGAGCCTCTGATCCGCTGGATTGTCTCTTCCGGGACGGGGAAAAAAGGATCATTGCCCCAAAAAGCCTTATGAGCCTTCTTAACGCCCTCCTCGTCAAGAGATATATCTCGGCATAGATCAAAATCCAGAATCCACATCATATGAGGACCAAAGATCGCAGTATTGTTGGAGTATATGCCTCCGGGCCTGGTCGAAGAAGATACATCCGATTGGTGTCCAGGTTGACCGAGCACAAATTCGACATCATTGCCATCAACTTTCGCGACCCAGTGTAGGAATGCCAAAGCGTCTGCCATGGCCATGGCATAGCCATTCGGATCAATGCCAAGTTGCTCCATCTGATCCAGATGAAGCGGGTAGTTCCGCAGGCTGAGTGCTCGTAATTGCCGTCTTGGTCCTCCTGTGCTTGCTTCGATCTCACTCTGGTGGTATCTCCGGCGGCCGAGATAAGGTCGAATGAGGCAGTGTTCGTTGCTCTGGCTTCTCATTATCTCTTCCACATTTAAATCAGGACGAAACCTCTGCACAAGGAGTCTCCGAGCGGATGCGTTGACCGGAACAATCTTTTCGCTAATAATAGCATTACATGCCATGTAGTCGGAAGGAAGGCGTGGTAACACGGCAGACCAAGATGCATTGTCTTGAGCATCCAGAAACCCAACGGATCGAGGAATAGCAAACGACGCAAAGTTTGATCCTTTAAAAGCTGTCGCGATTTTTTGATGAGCCAAATATTCGTACGATACCGATCTGCTGGTGCTCCCATCCCCACGCTTTATAGCCAGATGGCTATGATCATCGCAATCTGAACAACGAGCTGCCCAAACAGTTCCGCAGCGACCTTGGCCTATTCTTTCGAGCTGCGTGAGGGCGCTTGAGGTAGTGAGCTCTTCTATCTCCATCATGGTTTTCTCGGCGATTGATGAGTCTGGTTGTTTGGTTATAAAAGCGAGTTTGTTTGTGAAATAATAGCGAGTGATTCTGATGTTGATGAAAATGGGAAAACTGTTTGTTTTCCAGGTTTGTTAATTGGTTTTTATATGGGGTAAAATATGGGTGCCTTATAGTTCACTCTGAGTTCCAGATTTGCTTCAAGCACAAACCCAAATGCTAGGAGGCGGGGTTTTAGTGCGAGATCTACTCCCCTCAATATGAGCACATGTACTGTACCGTAGAGTTAGATGTACGCCACCGGATCTTCCCGATGGGTAGCTCGAAAGTTCCCCAGATCTTGAGGTATCCATGGATGATTTTGGTAATAATTTGTCGCCTATCGCCATAAACTCAAGCGCTGTGGCGAGAGTCGCTTACGGCGTCGAAGACTCATTCAAGATACGCATACGAAAGTAAATGGAATACGAGATGCCATCTATTAATTACATGTGTGCATTCCGTACGTCAGGCTGATACTAGGCTTCTTTCTTAATACGCATTTCCCGTATCATCCCGGGTTTATGTTCAGATGCGACGACCCTCTTAAACAAGTTTGCTGTTGACAAAGGAGAGAGCCTGTTGTCCGTACTCTTGACCATAACCCTGATGAGTGTTTGCGTTGTTTCCGTTGCAGCAGTAGGGGTCTGAAGCATCGCAGTACGACTTGACCTTTGATCCGCTGGGGCAGACAAAGCCAGCAGGGCGGGCGGCAAACTAATACACGACATATTAGAAAATGCACTTGTAAGATGTCAATCTTTTGAAAGAGGTCGAATACGTACACCCTGGGCTTGGCAAGATCCAACATTGTACGCCAGTCCACGGACATAGCGAGGGTCGCCCATGAAGATTGCGGCCCGAATAGCACTGACTGCTCCCGCAGAGAGAGGGACAGCAGTGTTTGGGTAGCCATTTCCAGGGTCACCTCCTCCACATAGCGCGTCATCCATGATTTGGCCGCCCTGTGCAATATGTAAGTACATGCATTTTATTCCGTCAATACACTCAAGGGACACAGACTTGCGAGTATCCAACCAACACAAGCTTTGTGTTGGGGCATTGGTTGTGATAGTTGTTCACTGCCTGGACAACAGCATTGATACCGGCCACCACAGAGTTAGCATAGCTAATACCACCGCATTGGCTCTGACCACCGCAAGCTGGGTAGTTGATGGCCTCGGCTGTCGTGCCGGGGTGAGAGTTGACAATGAGGTTCACAACAGTACCAGAAGAGCCATATCCCGGTGGTGCTGTGGTTTCACGGGCGCCAAAAATGTGGATTCCGGGGCATTGACGCTTCTCCAACTCTACTGGGCTGGCCGTGGCGAGAAGAGCCTGGCTCAACAAGAAAGTAATGGTGCTTTTGACTGATGGCATTTTATCTTGAGGGGAAGTTCTTTATGGGTGTAAGTCAATTGCGTGGGTTGAATGAATGGTAAGATGCTGGTTGTTCAAAGACATGACTTTGCCTAGAGAAATTGGGAGATTATATAGAAACGAGTACTTGTATAGAGTAGTTTGATGATATTGGTGATCATTTTTATTCACAGTGTCGTCAAGGTGTTTGTCTTCGCCAGCCGCTTATTCCACTTCCATGCCAAAGCCCCAATTCGTTCTAGTTACCGTTGTATTCCTTTTCCCCAGCCAGCCATCCAGATGATGCTGAGGTTTAGGCTAAATCAGTTCCGTTGCAGCCATGAACACCGATTGGATGCTCTATTGTTATTCATTGCCAGCGAAACGTGTCTGGCATTCTCATCACTGCACATGAGATAATATGTCAATGGAGATCGTCAGCCAGCTTGTCATCGTATTGATCAAAACACTAATAAACCACAACAATTGTCTAGCCCAAACCCTTTGGACCGAGGAGCCGACATGCAGGTGTCTCAATTACGCGGCTCCTTGGACAAAGGCCAGCTTCTCTTTTGCCGGGCTCAACTGCATATTCGTGGGTCGTTGTACGACCCCAATCTTCTTCATGGAGAATGCATGTTACTTATTACGACAACCGGGTAAGTTGCTCAGTCATACGGACTAGGTTTGACTTTGCCCCAAATAGTCACACCTGCTATGCCGTAGCCATAATCCTAGGCAGCTACTCTTTCATACACTGCCAGAGTTAAAGGTTCAACAGACATATCGTTCTCCACGTGCAACAACTCAAAGACCATTTTCTCAGAAATTTAGACGCCTTTTAGCTAGGGCTCATTGTGAAAAATTGACCCTATGAGGGAAACAAATGTTGATTAGGTGTCCATTTGCCAAGATTTCTTATATTAATATGTTAACTTTAAAAAAGCCCTATGTGCCGGTTAATATGCATCCAACATTCTAGCCTTCTCTCCCCATATCTTCACATTGTCCAATTGCAGGTCATCTCATGCAAGTGTTACTAAATTGACCAAGAAACGGGGGCGGAAAGGCGTGTCAACCCCACACTGGGGTCGGATGCTTATTGTGAGCGAGGGTGCAAAGAGACACCATGATGCAACCTTTCGGTAGATTTTTCAACGTGGGAGCATTGGATCTTGGATATCTAATTGGTAGGCTAATTGTAATTACTTAGCCGGACGCACCCCAGATCTGCAAGGTCAGTCGCGACCACCCGAAGCCTGAGTTAAGGTTTGAATGACTAGACATTAGAGCGCGGATGTGAATCCTGCTTGATTGTAGATGACTTGGCATGAAACGTGATTATTAACTTCATCTGGGGATGCCATTGAACCGGCATTTGTGAAGTTTAGGCAATATTCTTGCCTCTTTTACTCACAAAAGATGAAGAGCCGGGCCCACGGACCTTTACTGAATCACACCGACTGTACTTAACCGTCATTTCCGATATGTGATTCAACCTGGATGCAAACACAAGTATTCGCGAGAACTCCTTGTGACTTCATTGTATTTCTGTTCATGTCTAGTTATGCGCTGAGATCTCACGTGTCGATACAAAAATTGCCAATTAGCTCCCATGTCACGGCTCCATCCGTCTTCAGATGAAGAAGATCTTCGCGAAAAGTAGCGTTTGCCGTAAAGAACTGCTTATCCAGGGTAGAGGCTTGGTCTCCTGTGACGTCTTCTCGTTGATGCTATAGCGATAGTTGCCTCGCTATAAATATGGCACAAATTTTTAGTTTCGATAGAATAGTGAGCGAGATCGAAGCCAATTTGTTCTAGCTAGTGTGATACGCCTCATTTCATTGTTTGTTTCGCGTGGGGATGTACTGATGTGTTTCATTCTTTTTGCTCACTTGAAGTATAAATTAGGCAATTTAGAGTTAGGAGGTGATCGTAGTCCGACGAGAAATTCGTCTGCACTAACCTTGGAAAAGAAATAATTCCACAAGCACTGATTCATCAAAACCTAACGGTCAACACTATTTAATAAAGCAAAACAAATCCCGAGTGATTGATCCAGTTTCAATCTCGCAATTCGCAACAGTCCTTTCTTCTGGATGTCCATGAATATTGTCGGTGTGCAGCAGGGCTCTATAAGTGCAAATATTTTGGTTAACCAATCAACAGGACCCATGGCGCAACGGTAGCGCGTCAGATTCCAGCTCGGAATCTCCTGAAGGTTATCCGTTCGAATCGGGTTGGGTTCAATACCCTTCAACTTCTCTTTTTGCTTCTGCCGCCATTCGTTTGGAGTGCTTCAGTTTCTTTCATTGAAAATTAACCATGTGAGACTTCTTTGTCCTCGCATAGTATTTTTTCTTCAGATACCTTTCATCACATGTTATTCGACACATAATAACGAGTTGCCAATCGCTGCTCCACCACTCTAGTTAGTCAAAGTAACGAACAAACGGACGCAAAGAACGGATACGTTGCAACTCAATCAAGACAGGTGAATTCTAAGCAGAAGAAACATCATTTTCTGGTTTGACTTATATTCTACCAATATGCTTCCTTATACCGTAGTCTTTTGTCCAAGTCCTCCGCTTTGGTCTATGAGTCTAGGTTCAATGCGTGATTACCGAACTCACTCCCAAGACACAAAATCTCAATCAAAAACAACGCCGTTCCTCAGCGTCCCAATGCCAGAGATATTTACTTCCATTTGTGTTCCTGGCTGCAGCCATTTGGGTGGGTTGAAGCCTGCACCCACTCCTAATTGAGAACCGAGAGTTAGTTGAAATGTAAAATGCATTGCCTGGATATCGCATAAGACTCACCACCAGGCGTTCCAGTCATGATAACGCTTCCGGCCTCGAGTGTTGTTCCCTGACTTAGATAGCTGACAAGCTCAGCACAGTCAAATAAAAGGTCGGAGACTCCTTCATCTTGGCGGACTTCTCCATCGACAATGGTCTTTAATTGAAGCTTTGATGGATCGCCAACCAGCTCAGAAGACACCAAGCATGGGCCTAGCGGTGCGTAGGTATCGAATCCTTTGCTGAAGCCCCATTGGGGTACGGGCCCTGCCAGAGTTTTGTCTCGCTGCAACTTGCGTGATGAAATATCGTTGCCACAAGTATACGCTGCAATGTAAGAAAGTGCGTCTTCTCGAGATACATTCTTGGCTGGCTTTCCAATTACAAAGCAAAGCTCACCCTCGTAATCTGCCTGTTCATCTTGCGCAATCTTTGGAATATGGACGAGCTCATCATGGCCGATAACACAGGTTGATGGCTTGAAGAAAATGAAAGGATATGGTGGTACTGTTCTGTTGGCTTCTCTAACTGTAAAATAGTCAGCCTCTGGTTATGGAAATATAGAACGTAACCACTGACTGTGCTTGGCATAATTGAGCCCAACACATCTCAGTGTAGGTACTTCATTTTGCGCAAGCGGTCCAAGCAGTTTCTTGACTGTGGCAACTTCTTCAGTCACTTTAGTTTCTCCTGTGGTATCGTATATGTCGTCCCCAACAATCATCTTGGCCTTTAGTTTAGTTTCTTCGGTGGTAGAGCCTATATCAAAATTTGGTGATGGGAGGATGGGCTCTCCACGAAGAATCCGACCATCGGTCGCCACGAAGCGAATGAGACGCTGCCAAACAACCTTCATCTTCGTAGACTTGGATACAAGTATACAATACTAACTACCTCAGGCTTTGCGATGACGGATATTAATTTAAATCATTGTTTATTTCATGAACCGCTAATACTAACTATCCGGGGATCTGGGGACGATATCCGAATGCATTTGATCGGTGTAAGCCACACTCCGGGGATGTTTCGGACGCATTTCCGGCGGGGGCGGATGGGCCAGTCAACATGGACTCTCGGGTTTATTTGCCTTTACACGGCTTTAGAGCGTGGAGTGGCGCTAGATATGTGATCTTCTTGCATAAGGTGCTTAGTCCCGAGTCCCGATCGTTTGGTTAGTTGACGCCGTCATAAGATCTTTCTCTGGCAGCTTTAATCCACATCAAATACTTATAAGCTTCTATCAAATCACACCACTTCATTATTTATTTGAACCGTCTTAACTTTACCAATACTTGCAAACCTCTGTAAAATAGCATCATTTGCTAGCTTTATCTGACTTGTCACCATGACTGTAAAGGGGAAGCTGCCTTCTCCATCAGCGACAGTTGACGTGTCTGCGCTCCCCACTGGCAAACTCTACTTACCCGATCGATGGCTCTTTGAAGATGGCGACAATGACATGCGGAAAGCAAGACAATTCTCTCCCGATTTTAGCTTCCTAATCAGTCATCCATCTGGCGAGCACATTCTATTCGATCTTGGAATGAGAAAAGTGTGTATCAATTCGCCTTTCCATAAAACGGTGCCGCCGTACTGACAGCTCTACGATAGGAACTGGAGAACAACCCGGATGTCATCCGGGCTGACTATCCTTACATCTCACCAGTCGTACCGAAAGATGCCACCGATCTTCTAGATGAAGGCCCGGTAAAATCTTCCGAGATCTCAACTGTTGTGTTTTCACACCTTCACTTTGACCACACCGGAGATCCAGCCAAGTTTTCTCATGCTACGTTTGTGACTGGCCCAGGATCTTCTGCAGCAACCACTCCAGGATATCCTAGAGCAGCCAAATCGCCATTTTTATCTGTCGTCATTGAGCATCCAAAGTACCGAGAGCTTTCATTTGAGACAGATCCGTGGGTTCCGATCGGACCATTCGAGCGAGCATACGATTATTTTTCTGATGGGTCATTCTACCTTCTTGACACACCTGGCCATATGCCTGGGCATTTAGGTGCATTGGCACATACAGATACTGATGAATGGGTGTTTTTGGGTGGAGATTGTTGCCATCATCGCGCATTGCTAGTAGGAGCGCGACCGGTCAGTACAACTGTTGGTCCGAATGGGACACCAAGCTTTCATAAAGATCCCCTAACGGCCATCTCTACCATCGAGAAAGTAAACATGTTGCAGAGCGGAGGGGATGTGATGGCCGCATTGGCGCACGATGCTCTTTTGGAAGGACTGATGCCTCTATATCCGGAGAAGCTCAATGGATGGAAGGGAGCTCAGTGGAAACAGGATATAGATGACATAGTCGAGCAGATGTACTCCTAGTAGCAGGCCGGGGATAAGAAGCACACTAGACTAGATCGTATTCTAACAAATCGGGTTGACTTCTACCAAACCAATTTGCAAATAATCAGAGAATCCTTTTCCAGTATAGAGTGATCTTCGTCCTCGGAAAGCATCCTAGATGAGATGGATGCTGTGGAAATGACTAGCAAGAGTGTGTGCGCTGTAACGGCTGCCGAGCTTGTTGGCGCGTGTTGCTGTTTTAATCGGCCTTGGTGTATTGAGCTATCACAAAACATGTCGTACATATATTTGTTAGCTATATACTGATAGATACGGCTTAGAAAAGTACTAGTATTTAGTAAAAGTATTTATTTGTACCTATTTTCTATGTACACAAATCCTCCTATTCTTAGGCTGATGATTGCGGAGATTCCCCAACCCTAACTCCGGTCCGCTGTAGGGGTGAATCCCGACCAGACGTCTTATTTTACACTCCCGATAATCAACACATGAACAATCTGGAGCAAATGGCAGGAACAAAATTCTATTTCGTCGATGGCGCTCAAACCAACAGAGCTGCCAAGAAGCTGGCACGGAGCCATGTCATGAAGGGCAAGAATGCTGGCAAGAAATTCCACCGGCGATCAAGGCTGCAACTCGTACCGCCAAGGGTGAATGCAGGCGAACGAGCAATCATCTTGCGGCGGGATCTTGACAAATCGCAAAAAGAGTTCCATTACAGCGATGAAGAATACGCCAAGCTTATGGCCATCATGGAATATCCTCGCAATGCAATATTGGCAGGTCTGCCGGTGAACATCACTAACCATTCGATGGAAATAATGAACGAATGTGAGGCTCTACCATTTGTCGCGACTTCTTATAACCCAATTTTTAAAGCCACTGCTGATAACTCATACTAGATTTTACCCGTATAATGAATAGGTTGTATCGCTTTAACCCATGGCTTTCAATGGATGAAGTTAGGAGAATGTGGCTCCCTCTCATTTTTGCCAATCAACCGGGTATGTTTGAGCATGTCCGCCAGAGCCATGCGATCATTCTAACCTATCATAATCTTCAGCTTACCATTGCAACATCGCTCTAATGCAAACGTGCAACGAGATTTACTCCGACAATGGAGACAGCTCGCCCAAAGCATTATACCATTTGTCAGAGACGTTCAATTACGTTACGAGTTTACTTGCCGGCCCCGATGCCCTATCAGATGCTGCAATCATGATCGTGGTGACTCTTGTCAGCCAAGAACTGATCAGAAAGGGATACGGGAACCTCAGAGTCCATCTTGACGGCCTGCAGAGAATGATTCAGCTTCGTGGTGGCCTGCTCAAACTTGGAAGTGTTGGGCTATTGATGAAACTATGCAAGTAAGTACCAATATCATAATAATACAACCGTTCGCGTAGCAGCTCTAGCTTACATGCAGTTTCAAAGAGTGGACATTATGCTTGCAATTCAGCATGGTGGGCCGCCATTGTTCTTTAGAGATTGCATGGCCAAAGTACGAGGTGTCCTGGCGCGGAAAAATATAGATTTTGATGGCAATGCTGCTGCATTGTGCCCGCAGCACGATTTGCTAGAACCATATCTTCACGACATATTGGTGGATATGATGGGGGCAGCATCGCTGTTCAACAATGGTGTAAAACTCGATTTAGAAACTCTGCAAGAGATGATATTCTCAATCGGGTACCGCCTCACAAAATTCCGCCCTTCAGAAGAAGAAGGAAGGCTATGGCAGTTACAAGACTCCTATCACACTGGCCTGACAATACTGACAATGACTGTCTTTCTACATGGTGGACGCCGCCAAATTTTGGACTACGAACGCTTAGATCGTCGACTGAAGGAAGTCCTTGATAGTGATCTAGAAGATAACTATCCTGAACTTGCCCTATGGCTTTCAATTCTTGGTGGTGTTTGGGTGTCAGATGGTTACGATGAGCACTGGCTTCCACCAAGGATACGGCCAATGGCAATGAGACTTAATATTCACAGCTGGGATGAAGCATACAACATCCTTGGTCATTTCCCCTGGATTCACGTGTTGCACGATGACCCGGGCCGCGCGTTATGGGATCGAGCGCACCGGGACGAGCTAATGCCGAGTTGGATGATATTGTGAAACCTAGTATTTTATCTTCAACTATACTAAGACTCTCTTTCTTCGACTTTATGGACACACGGGTCCCAACGGCCCATAATCTTAAATAACCTCACCAAGAAAACTTTTCCTTCACTAAATCTTCCGATAGCGCCCAGAGCCTCTCGGCCTCGCTGCTGGACACAGCAAGGGGGTGCGCGGCCTCACTAATTTGACAATCCACGAGAAACGATCCATAATTCTCCTTGCCATTGACGGTCTCGCCGGGTTTCAATTTGGGATCCAGAGCAGCCACCAACGAAGTCGAAGCTCCGGAGCCGAGGGTTTGGTAGAGAAACATGCCTTTCGCTCTCATGGCGTCCACGGCTGCCCGCTGTTTCTCAGTAAAGGCCCTGCCCAAGTCCGTTGGCATGATGCCAGGATGCACGGCCACAGAGAGAATCCCATACTTCTCGTACAGCCTCTTGGTTGCTCCGATGCTGAAAAGCACATTCGCTACTTTACTGCGGTTATAGCCGTCGATGGGAACGTATGCTTTATCCTCACAGTCCTCAAAACCCCATGCCTCTAGGATCGGATAGGGAGGCTGTTCTACTTCGGGCAGCTCTTTGTTTGGCTTTTCAAAGTTGATGTCACTCCAACGCATAGTCGCAACTGTAGGCGACAGGGAAGAGACGTTGACAATCCGCGTGGTTCCCTTGGGTTTGCCCTCGGCAGACTTGATCAGCTTTGGCATGATCAGACATGTCAACAGCCAATGTCCGATATGGTTTGTCGCAAAGTGCATCTCCAATCCGTCAACACTAACTGTTCGTTCCGGGAGGCCCATCACGCCAGCACTATTCACCAAGATATCAATGGCAGGCACATCAGACCAGGCTAAGACCTCCGCAGCTGCCGCACGGACGGACTTTTGGCTGGAAAGATCAATCTTAAGCGGACGACAGTTGACATCGGGGAAATCCTGCTTGATAGCATCGATACACTCTTGGATTCTATCGACGTTGCGCCCGGCCAGGATCAGACAAGCTGGGGACTGAGAGGCCTGTATAACTTGTTCATCAGCAAATACAGCTCGAAACTTGACACATGATATAGTAACTCACAAAAGCGTGAGAAGTAGCGAACCCAATTCCATTACGGTTGGCACCAGTAACTATGATGGTTTTGTTGCGGATTCCTTCCGGGAAAGCCTTGGCGACGTCGACGCCTTCGGTTTGCTTGCTGAACTCTGGGTGTGATGTAGCCATTTTGTAAGAAGAGATTGAAAGATTTCAGAGATTATTTGGCAACAAGAATGAATTGCACTTGAAGATTGAGAAGATTGTGTCGTGCTGCTTGGAAGAAGAATGCCAAAGCAACTCCAGGCATTTTATATTCTGCTGAGGCGGACTTAGCATCTACGGATTTCATCGTTGACTTTCAACTGCGGTCTTGACAGCGAATAAGAGATTCAATGCCTAATTTGGAAGAGAAGGACATATACACAAACTCCGCAAAGTGATACTTGTTGTATATTGTTAACTCCTCGATTCTCCGCGATGCAGCCCGTGAGCCAATGAGAGACTTGTTGCCTAATGTGGTACAGTGGCATCGCCAGACCTGTGAACAGCCAATAAGAGATTGATTTCCTAATTTGGGCTTCGCGACACAGTCGTATTGCTAGGGCTGTGTCATGTCATCCGCCGTGGTTCCGCTGCTCCTTTTAGTTAGCTATTGCGAGCCTCGGCCACATGTCTGTAGAGACGAATGAGATTTTTGGAAAAGCTGCTTCATAGGTAATCTATTGTCCTTACGATGTACAGAATGGCTAAGGATCTGCCAAACTCCGCAGTATACAACTATATTATCGCACTGGCCAATCAAGTCGCTGCTTCGGGAACTCTGCTCTGGACAAGTAATTATTAATTAAAAATCGACCTACATAAATTGACCTGCATACTCTCAGCACTGGAAAGAAGAAAAGTCTATATTTCACGATTAATCAGACAAGTAAGTGCAAGAATTCGAGAAAAACTTTAAGCTTTATTCAGACATGATCTATGTAAAACTACCTAATAATGCTAGGTCCAAGATCTCGCAGAGAAAAGAAAATTTCGGCGCTTGTCATTTTCTGTTTCAAGATGGAATATTCGGTTACAAAGCATCAGTCCACTCGAGCGCGGTGGTAGGCTCGAGGCGCTGCATGTAGTCGGGGTCGGTGTGGACGTTTCTGACAACTCCCTTTGCGTCGACCAGGAGAGTGGTGGGAACAGGGACAGCCCTTGAGTCGTCGCCATTGCGAGCCTTCAGGTCAACGGAAAAGGCGTCCAAGACAGTCTGGACAACCTGGGGCTGGTCCCAGACGATGCCGAGCTGGCGAGCGAACTTGTTGCCAACATCGGACAAGACCTCGAACTTGAGCTCGTTCTTCTCAGTAGTTGTCAGAGAGGTGTTGGGAAGCTCAGGAGAGATGGCAACGACAGTGACACCCTTGGCCTTGAAGGCATCCAAGTGCGATTGCAGAGAGCGCAGAGCCAGATTGCAGAAGGGGCACCAGTCACCACGGTAAAAGGTAATCAGGATGGGGCCCTTGGCGAGGAGGCTCTCGCTGGTGACCTCCTGGCCGAGGGCATTGGGAAGCTTAAAGCTGGGGAGAGTTGTTCCAGCCTGGATAGCAGCGCTCTTGTCGAAGGTGGACTTGATCCCGTCAATGGACTCCTTGATGGCGGCGTAGATAGGAGCAGGGGCGTTGTCGATAACACCTTGGTGAGTAGCAGACAACTGAGCAGCAAGGGTAGCCATTTTTGGATGTTTGAAGTAAGAGATGAAGGATAAAAGTGAAGAAATTGTTGTAGTTGTTGAGGGTGTTGTAGTAGAGTGTTTTCTAAGATGTGTTGTATGTGTGTGTGATGATATCGAAAAAAACTTCAACTTCCACGACAACATTTCCATCAATATATACACCTTTCGCCATTGATAGATTGAAATAAATGCTATGTTATTCGAATTTGTCAGGAAGCGCTTCGTAATGCACATTGGTGAATATCATGCTGTTTCTACTTCCGGTCACTGCTGTGGATCGATGAGAAATGCCCACAAGCCCATTCCTTCGACATTTGGCTTACAACTCACTTACACGGATAGCGCTCAGTTCTGCAGTACGACGTCACTGGACTATTGTTTGGCGCCCAGGTTTCTATAGGTCAACCCTTGGTCAACTTCTTTGCTAAAGAATCTAGCGCGAGGTAAGTTTTTGCGAAACGGATTCTATTGGTGGAAGACCAAGAACCTTGCCACTTTCAGCCGTCGCAAAAACTTGCGCCGTCTAGAGGGTTTTAGTGAGTTACAATGTCTGATTGGCTAGAAAACTACTGTGGAAAATGGCAGGAAAATGCGACGAACGAGATAGAAACTCATGGTTGTAAACATGCAGACACCTATAACTACAAACGGATAAGATTGAATCATTCGAGAGGTTTACACGACACGTATGAATTGAACCGCATACAATGAACGGCACTATCCAGATTTGCAACTCCATATCTCCCATATCCCACTCGGCGGCGAATCTGCATTTCTAATCAATTGATGCTGCAAATTCGACTCGAGATAAATTCTTGCTTCCGATCAAGTGTCGTGCTGTCTTACCATGAAGCCCTGTGGAATCATAAACCGAAAAGGGGTTAGGGAGCGAGATAAAACAAATATGTGGAGTGCTTATACGACGCTTCCGTAATGGTCTCTAGCACTATGTAGTAGTAGGAACGTTAGGATTACAAGCGGGTGTAACCCCCCCGTCTTCTTGTGCCCTGCAGTGGCCCATCGGGGGTTGAAGGAATCATCTCGTACAACCGCCCAAAGACGAGCCATACGTTGGATTCAACAGAAGCATGTCTTTGTCGAAATTGCGGTTTGGACTATGGTACAAGGTCAACTAAATCACCAAAATGTTAGTTGTACCTCGAGTTGTAAGTGATATCTTCACCACTCAGGTATCAGCATTTGCTTCTTGCCTGAGAATGTATTGATACGTTTGCCTCTAGAGGTACTTAAGAGGACGGCAGCAGGTTTTTTATCGATGCTGATAGCAATAATATCAATAAAACGATGTACGAGACGACTGCCCGACGACAGATAACAAGAGCAGTAGTACCGAACGAACGACTAGTATACAGAGCAATAATATTACGGGTGCCATCTTCGTGATAACACCCAATACGAGTTCTTGGAGCTTTTATTACGTTGCATACGGAGCCCTTGCAAAAGTCGCTGCCAATTATTCAATGTTGATGAACGAGAAGTTCACATAGGTTGTTCCTCGGCGGTAGAAGAATGCCTTTGGGGACGGAAGTCAATATAGTTCTTGAGAAGCATAGGATTCTCTGGTGACAGAATATTGGAAAAGGGCCAGTTGTCAATCCAAACACTTAATGCAGTGGATCAGAGACTACAGCAGCGTACCTTTGCTGTTGTCTCTTGGATGCTGTCGCAACAAGTGTACGGTGTTTATACCTTCTTTCTTTGCTAGGACAACCGGTCGGGGGAACCCTTATACAAGTCTTTGTTTCTGCTATTTGTTAACAGATTCAACAACTTAGAGTATTGCCTTGTTACAGCACAATCAGGAGTTATCTGTTGGACGCTGGAAGATGTACGGAATTGTATCACCTACATGGGTTGATTCCATAGCACTACCAAAATATCACAGGTTACCTCAGCCGCGTCTCCTCACTTTAGCGTCAATTATTCTGAGCACTTTTGCGGTACGACTTTCGATCCTACATGTAATTGGCATTTACCACCACAACGCCAGGAATGCGCTTGTGGTCAAGCATATGCGTATGGTGTTGAAGAGCTGTGCTGCTTACCATAAGGTATTGGGCAATCTCTCTGCCAACATTCCGAACTTCTCCTCTCCATGGAAATGACTCGTTTTGCGATAACCTATACACGAAATGAATAGCGACTCATTCCACTACTTTTCGAAATTTCCTCCTGAAATCCGGCGGCACATCTGGCAATACTGCCTACCGCATCGCATAGCTGAAGAAGACTTTCCTTATCTCCTTCTCGATGGCAACGAATCTCGTCAAGCTTGCTGGGCCAAAAGCTCAACGTATCAAAACGCCCAGAAGCCAGTCATCGCGTTTGTGAATAGAGAGTCTCGCCAAGTCGCGCTGGAGCATGGAAAAATTTGGGAACCGCCAGACCCCCACAGCTTGGAGTCAATATGGGTGCAACCGAATAGAGATGCGCTGCTTCTCAACTATACAAGGACATGTGACCTTGTTATGTACGGAACCATCGACGCCGATTCAAGTGTGGTAGTTATGTTCTTATGGCGAGCCGAGGAGCACAAGATGCAGCCTTGCATCGTCGCAAAGGTTCTTCACGATTTTAATTTGAAGACGCTGCTAGATGGCAATGCTGCGTCCGAAAACCCTCGTATTATGTATGAACAAGCAGACAGTGGCGATTCAGGTGATATCGCGGGTTATGCAGAATGCATCCAACTGCAAAAGATAGTTTTGGGCATAGCAATGGGCGCGATATCTCTGCATATCTCTGCGGAAGCAGCTCTGGGTTCTGGTCGCTTCGGGTTACTGGGCGATGCGCCTGTTCAGCTGGTTGATGTTGACGACGAAGTTCGCTTGAGGCAATTCTACACTTTATTTAAGGAAAATGCACTGGATGAGGAGCCGGCCGTGCAAACACTTTTCGAGTTATTTTTGAGCTCTCGATTCCGCACAGCAGTGGACACATGGACGAAACAAGCTGACTGGATCATCATGGCTAATCTGTGGCATTACGCACGAGAATCAGAGCTTTACGACGATATTCTGAACACAGATCCGTGTTCAGCATGGACGCCTCAGCTGGAAGAATGTTTTTATTTCTCAATGCTTGAGTATTTGCCAAACGAAGATCACCCATGGGTAAAGCAAGCCAGAGAGAAGGCACCCAGGCTGCGGCCACAAATCGTGGTGCGATATTGTACTCGCAAATGCTATACAGGGGAACAACTCCCCGATCATCACGCCACAAACCTGTGGTGGAATCCGCAATATTGAAAGTAATTCTGAACCAGATACGGCGCACCTATTTCCTTGTCCTCTACTTTGGTATACAATTGCTTAGCTACCGGTGGTTTTCGGGCCATGGGGTGAAATCAGCTTGGTGGTAGAGTCTAAAGCTGTGCCTTGATGGAAATAATTATCTAGTGTGCAACAATCTCATATTTGAACCTAGACATACTCAGACATACCACTAATCCATTAGCCTGAATAACAACCATATACCATTCCAGTTATATCTTCTTAGAATTCCTTCAGAGCCTCCTAATAGTAAATCTCAGCCCCTTTGCGTCCATAAGCCGTTTAACTTCACTCGATGTATCTACTGTCACAGACGGTTTGAACTTGAACTCTTGGCAAAGTTCTACATCTGCTGACCACTTGCTTCCAGTTTTATCTCCAACACGGTCCCATAGCTCCTTCCAGCTCTGAGGGTTGTGCTGAAATTGCTTTCTCCCGCTCGCATCGCCAGCTCGCGAATATTCCATCGCAGTCTCACCGCCTGACTGTCTTCCGATGATTAGCGAGCCCGGTTGTGGAGTGAGTAAATGAACGATTCTTTCAGCAACTTCCTCTTGTTCTTCAAGATTGAACAAGTGAAAAAAATCGCCCACGTAAATGATGTTCATTTCTCCGGATAGCTTCGCAAGCGGCGAAAAATCTTCAAAGATGTCCGCCGCTATGAATGTAGTCTGAAGTCGATCTTTATCTTTGAATAGGTCATAGCCCATAGAGAGATATTCACCCCAGAGGTCAGATCCATATGTGTTGGCAGAAGGTGCGCCATCATGGACCAGTTTACGGATCTCTTGGCCAAAGCAACATCCCAGATCCATGAATTTGTCGCCATTCTTCACTCGTTCCAGAACCTCTGGATAAACTTCCGTCGTCATCATGATCAGATCCAGGAAACGGTACCGTCTAATACATGGGTAATGTCTCTGCGACAAGTCAGTATATGCGGTAAGGGAGAGATTATGATTCGGTATTAGATTATTTACCACTTCCAGAGCTTTTTCTTTCTGTTCCAATGTTAGTTGAAGTTATAACTTGCTCGAGTCTGACGCCAAACTTACAATTGACTCAACATGGCTCTTAACATCCTCATCTAGAATTCCGCTGTACTCGCGCAGCAGCTTTAATCCCGAGTCAAGGTCATAAATTTCGTATGGATTTTCTCCATTTGGGGGGCTCATTGTGTTTGGCATGGTTGCTAGTGATTGCTGGTAGACTGATGTGAGATCGCTTATTCTGGAAACTTAAATACTTGGACTTGAGATGTGTTGTCAAAGTTGTCGTGAGTCAAAATTTCAGCCAGTAGGCACCAGCGTGGGGTCAGCATTTTGTTAGGCTTAAAGAGGAAGGAAACGTAACTAAGTTGCTAAAGAGGAACCTTTGTGAGTTTAATAAAAGACAACAACGGATGACCTAGCCCATAGATATCCCAAATGCAAATACAATGATAACTATATTGACAATAATTGTACGTAGACGATGCCATTGCGTACTTGCAGTCGACTAGTAGTTGGTCGCTTCACACACATTTGGGTCATGTTGTGACTTCTCAACGTACTGAGTCAACTGGAGTTGCTAATAGACAGCTTCAAAGACACCGTTGTAAGACATGGGCGCTTACAAACACAACAGATTTAATGGACTCAAAAATAGTACCAGTAAGATAACAACAAGATGGTGATTATAATATCCAAGATGCCCTACAAAGTGCATTTTCGCGCTCCTCATTACACTCCCTTAGCGCCTAATAAAAGCTGTACGACTACTGTTAAAGTATCCAAACCCTTATTAACAGCGAAAGTTCACAACTACGAGGTCGTGATCTCACTGGCTGGCTGCTTTACTAGCAGACTTGTTGTTTGGAAATTCGCTTTCTGTTCGTTACATCCGGAGTATGTTTTCATATTTTACTTCTGGGGATATATCGGAACGCTCAAACTCCAGGTCACACGCGCCGGGTCTACCGGGCGGATCCCCCCTCTGGTTCGTTCCGAGCTAGTTCAGCCATCGGAATTATTGAGTTCTCACAAGTCCATCTCCGACATATACCAGCAATGGCTAGTTTTGGGAACGCTGGTTTGACCTTTTTAGGCGGCCTGTCATAACTCGATTTTAGCTGTCTTGCTCGCCATTGTCTCCCTGTCAGATCTTGTCAGCACGCTATCAATCTAACCATGTTATTGACCAACACACAAACTGCGGCCTGGTTGGACCACCCCCATCATGGCGCGACTCTTACTCTAAGAAATGACATTCTTATTCCTGAACCATCAGAGGGGGAGGTTCTAGTGAAATTAGAATGCTCTGGTTTCTGCCATTCGGATGTGCATAGCATCTATGGAGAAACACCGATGGAAACGAACATCGCGGGGCACGAGGGCGTGGGGCGTGTTGTCAAACGTCAGTACATCGATATCAGGTTTGGCCTGAAAAGTCCATATTGTGCTAATCATTTATGTGCATTAGTTGGCAAGGGTGTATCAAGCGATGTAATGGGGAAGATGGTGGGTGTAAAATGGGTCTATAGTGCCTGCGGAGAGTGTGAGACCTGCAAAGTGAGATACGTGCACTGCCCGCATCAGAACAATTCTGGGAGAGTAAGTTGGCCCTATTATCTGAATCAAACGTTAAAACAACATTAACGGACATAATAGAACGTACCAGGGACTTTTCAGCAATATGTTGTTTCGCCGCTGAAATACACAACCATTGTCCCCGAGGGCTTAGAGCCAGAAACAGTAGCCCCATTGCTTTGTGGTGAGTTTCATTGCGTCCAGTTATATACGTTAGCTCACTATAAGTGGCTAATACAATAATGCAGCTGGGGTCACCGTATACGCAGGAGTTACACAAGCTTCTAAATTCATCACACAAGGAGACACTATGGTCATTCTAGGAGCAGGCGGTGGCCTTGGCCATCTTGCGGTTCAAGTTGCTAGTGTCTCTGGATATCGTGTCATCGCCGTCGACAGCGGCGATAAAGCTGATGTTTGCATGACGAGCGGCGCCGCTGAATTCGTGGATTTTTTGAAGCAAGACGTGTGTACTCTCCAAAATTTGCATATCCTACGAATTAAACACTGACTGATATAGGTCGAGCAAGCTGTCAAGGGATTGACAGGTGGGATTGGGGCTCACGCAGTCATGGTGACTGCTGGTTCTGAGAAAGCCTACGAATCTGTGCCGAAGCTGCTACGAAATCTCGGTGTCTTGGTATGCGTCGGAATTCCAAGATTGGACTTCCACGTTCCAATTTCACCCTTCGAGATTATTGTTCGAGGTGAGTCAAGTTGTCCATGAGAAGGCTTGTTTGCGTGACTAGAGAAAGCTGATGAGGATTTAGGCTTGAAAATCGTGGGGACATCCGTCGGTACGGAAAGCGACGTTCAAGAGCTGTTAAAATTGACTGCTGAAGGAAAGATAAAGCCACAAATTGAGGTATACGATTTTAACGAGATCAATGATGTGATAGGTAAATTGGCGAAATTTCAGGTAAAGGGTAGGGCGGTATTGAGACTGCCCCAATGAACATCAAGCACTTCACTTGTTCTGCATTATTAGTGAAGATGGAATTAGAGATAGATTTAATATTATGGCATTACTATTGCTTTCATGGTATCATTATTACTATCCTATATAGGAAGTTAACGGCAAATTCCCATATGCTTCCAGGAATTGGTCATAACTCTCCTCTTTGATCAATAACTTTGTATAGGAACCTCCATTACAACCTGTTGCGAAGTATCCATAAGCCCAGTAAGAAATTCAAGGTTATCCTCAGTAAGAAATTCTCCAAGATCTAACCCAAGAGGAGATAATTCTGTGTCAGAACGAGATGGTGCAGAAGGGAAGCCCGGCATTTGAGAAGAGTCCAACTCGCCCGGCTGAAGAATGTTGAACCAATTTGCCTGTGCGTTACCGCCACCTAAAATCGTTGTAAGCGACAACAAGTGTGCGAAAGAACGGAATTAGAAATTTACCTTTTGTTGTTGCAGCGACTCGCACAAGAGTTTCGAGATATTTACGGCATCTCTGTACTAGTCGCGCGCCGCCACCAAGATTTTGCAGTGCCTCGACTGCTAGATACAAGCTTGTCCTGAGGTCCTCTGTCTCCAATCCAGCAGTCATAGGGCCTGCTATTCCATTTGCCTGAATTAGAAGACCTGAAAACACTGCAAGAGCAGCGTTGAAAGCTAAATTGATTAGTAGTGATCTCGCTTCGTCGTTCGTAGTGCAACTTACTATAGTAGGTCGAGAACCACCAAGCTCCAAGAAGAGACGGCTTCTTTCCCATCTTATAAACAATAGAGATGATTTCGGAAGCAGATTCCAAGCAGACTTGAAGACTTGCATGCCCAAATTGACGTAAGAAAAGCCCCTCTTCAGAGTTCCTATCACCGTTGTTGATCTGCTCTAAGAACCTTGCCAGAACCTGCCGGTGGAGTAGAATCCGAGTATTGAGATAGCGCAGTGAGAGGATAATCGAGAGACGATCAAAAATTATGTTTTGGGTGGATTCAGATAGTGAAACATCCCACGGTCGGGCCTTGAGCTGCAACGGCAAATCGCGTCTCCATTGCAATAGCTTGCTCTCCAATCTGATTACACTCTCAAGCATCAGAGAGATTGAGGGCTGTGGAGCACAACCAAGATTTTGGCCATATTGGTCGGCAATTACATCTCCTAGGATCGAATAGAGCTTTCTGTGCTGTCATTAGCAAAAAGAAGCGTATAATATTGGATAGGAGGCGCTCACATTGTGAAGATATAAAATGATACTGTTGATGGGCTGCCCAGCATTTCCATGTGTGGGCCAGTGATGGCATTGATTCCATCAAATTCGACATCTAAAGGAAGTGCCATCTGAACGTACTCAACTGGTATCGCTGGGGGACGACCAAATGTCATGCTCAGCGTCCTAGATGTATGATAAGTTGATGTGTATGGTATCTTTGAAGACAATCTGGCCACTCACCTATCAAGAACTACACAGCCATACCAAGTGCGCTTCCTTATCTCTCTCTCAAGCGGTGTAAATTTGGTATACGAACTAGAGGTATGAAGCCCCAACTGGAGTGCCGCTTTTACTGTGAGCCCATGCAGGTTCCATGTTTGAGCAGAGCGCTGTGTTCCTTGAAGGAATTGAGTCATCAACAATAGGTATTGAACTATAACGTGTTAATTGATGCCACTGTTTGATCCAATATTTCTTACCAATCTCAACATTTGCCGTTCTGAATGCCATCTTTCCAGACAAAGCTTGGGCGCGCTTGAAGAAGACATCTGACTCTGCCGCATTTCGTTCGACGGGCAAATCGGGCCGGGCGCTGACACAAGTGGCAAACGCTAGGATCATATTTAATAGACATAGCCATGAGCGCCTGATTGATGTGAAATTGTTTTGTTTCGCTGCAGCAAACTCTTCCAGCAGAGAGCCCTCGTGCACGTATGGAAATAGCATCCCTGTGTCGGCAAAGAACAGTCGGATGAGATGTAGCATGTCTGCTTCAGGTGGAAGACTGTATACATCTACAGCCGCCGAAAGACTATGATCTAGACTTTGTGCTCCGGCGATTGGTGATGCTGGTCGAGAGATGCTCATCATTGCACCTTCCATCCTTGCATCAACTGGGAGAGCTCGCGTGGGGTCCGCGTTTGCGGCGGTAGCCATGGCGTGTGTGATCTGTCCAATGAATGCAATATTGGAAGAAGGTCCTGTGTTCAAAAACATTAGAAATGCGCAATCGGCAGACAATGAGATGACGTTACCGAAGAAGCCAGATTCCTGTTCATCTGCAAAGGTAATGGCCCCCATTCCGTCCACCGTGTCTTCAAATTGGATTTGAGCTTGAGAGTCATCTCTAATTGACTCTTCGGCATCTTCTGAATCCAGTACACTTCTAGCGTTTAATGAAGGGGGGGCAGCTGCTTCTTGTCTCCCCACCAGTAGACGTAGAGTCTCTTCAATAGAGTGCAGCCTTCCCTCGAGCTCTGTAGAGTATCTAGCATCAAGGTGGAGTCAGTATGCAATGATAAGGCCATGAGATAGCAAGGTAACGTGAAGAACAAAGAGAACACGAGTCATACTGTTTCCCCGGCGCCCCTGCTGGCTGCTGATAGAAGCACTCTAGGCCCATCTCGACACACATTGTGCACCGGGGACGCGATCCGTCACACTGAATGATGGTCAGACAAATCGAATGATAGTATGATAATAATACCCGGTACATACCCGTGTTTTTCGGGAACTATATGCAGTATAAGGTCAGCAAACTATTTATTTCAGCCATACCCCGGTTTGATGCTTCCAGTTTCTCAATCCATTTAAGCTGAGTGTTTCTATCTGCATGTAGGAATAGAGCATTAAAGATAGGGTACTCCATTACCGGCAACTATTACAAGCTAGTGCTGTTCTCTGACGCTTGAAAAAGCTTTGTTGAGGAGCAGCCTCATCTGAGGGGGCGGATCGTTTCCTCTCGCCATTCTTGCCCCCGCTGGTGTTTGGACTCATTGTGTGTGGCTTGAGGGCAATCGACTCATGAATGCTGCGCTTATCAAGTCCTAGGCGATTTTGAATATTCGTATATTCGACCGACACTTAATTGATCATGATAAGATCACTTGGTGGGTAGAGAACAATATGAGAAAGATGCAAGATCTTGGTGGGAGGCGAGCTAGACCGGGGCTATCACGGAGTTTTATACCGTGGAGTGAAAAAGCCATAGAGCGAACGGCTTTTGGTGCCAACAAAAACCGGGGTAAGATGTGTGGCACACCTCAGCATTTTATTTTCCGGGTCCCCCGGATTTCAGTTCAGCTGGTCTTCGGCAGGCACACGTTGGTATTTTGGGTTTAGCGGTAATGTGTCCCAGCCGTTGTGAAGAAATAATAATTATTATGAATCAAGATTTGTAGTATAATTGAGGCTGGCTGTGTATATGTGCATCACATGTACGTTTGAATTGATGGCTTTGCGATACCCTCAAGCACAATTTCTCCAAAATGTTGGCGACCACATGAGGATACTTCACGGTGGTCTAGCACTTTGGTATAAATCTTAACATAGAAAACTGCATTAATTGACAGTATATCTTATATATACAAGAAGCTAGAAAGCATCACCATGATGTGATGGCCGGGCCTCTTTCCAGTGCTTTGCGCTCCATTCACGAATCTCTTTGCCTCGCCACCAAAAGATGAAAATAGGAATATGCGCAACGAAAACAAGCGCCGCTAAAACTCCAAAGGGTTCTGCATAGCCTGCCGAGGTATTCCAGGGCACTACTGCGTACGAGATACCAAAGGCAGCAAAGTTCTTGAATCCGTTCAAGACGACAAGTGTCGCGTCTGCTCGGGCTTCGTAAATATCTACCAAGTATGTTTGCGTGAGGTTATTAGCGGTGACGAAGCAGAACATAACTAAACAAGAAATCCCATTGTCAGCAACCAGGTCTCTTTGTATTTTTATTTTTTTGCATGGTTTGATCAGACGTACCTAATGCTTCGCCAATGAGGGGAGCAATCCAAGGGCTTTTGTTTTGAGCGCAGACTCCCACAACAATACATCCAACAGGCCCGATTATACAGGTCGGTACAAAGAACATAAGTCGCCATTCCGGCAAGAAATTTGCGCGTTTTCGGAGTCTTGAGATTACAACGTCGTTTAGGATGCCACAATACGGAATGGCGATCCATACCGCAATCAACGGCGCAAAGCCAGTCAAGGCAATTTGCTTGATATCGAAGTTGTATACGCCCGTGTAGATAAAGGTGTTGGATGTAAGCATATAATTGGTTGCCATTAACATGATACTAAAGTGAATAGTCATGGCGATGACGGCGGGATGCGGCAAGTACTTGAAGGGATAACAAAAGGACTTCCAGAGGCTATCATGAAGAAAGAGTGTTACGTTAGTGACACGACATCGTTTTTTGGTTGCTCGAGTATATGATGCTTACCTGTCTACCTTGCTGCGACCACCTCCAGATACGGCCCAAAATCTGAAGTTGTCCACGAGCTTGGGCTGGCGGTGATGGAGATTGCCGGACTGTCTTGTGTACTGTGTCTCCGGGAAGAAAAGGAAAAGGAGGGCGCAGGATCCAAGTGACAAAAAGGAGACAGTCCATTGAATCCAGCGCCAGCCCAGGTCAGCCGTAATGTAACCTCCAATAAGAGAGCCCACTGCAAACCCCGAGGCCTGGAACAATACATAGAGGCCCATACATTTGGCTCGATCATCGAGAAAGAACACATCCGCTATGGCTTGGGGCCCGAGTGTTTCTGGAGACGCCGAAAAGATGGAGGCCAACGTCCTGGCAGCAATGAGTGATCCTGATGATTTGGCTACTGCTCCCCAGATGCAAAACAGCCCTGTGGCCAGGCTAGTGAAGACAAACACAAGGCGGACACCGAAGCGATTTCCCACAGAAACCCAGATCAAGGAAGCAACTCCGTAAGACAACAAAGGAGCTCCGACTAGGTAAGTGACAGAGCTGAGACTCATGTGTAGCTCTTCTGAAATTGGGAAGAAGGCAGCAGCAACGGAAATCATGTTAAGGGGTCCGATGATTGTCCATATACACATGACCAGTAGAATAAGTATCTTTCGCCAACTGGCGAAGTTGAGAGGGTCGAATGGGTCGTCGCTAGGCTGAGGAATAAGTGGCAGGCCCCTTCGCGAGAGTTTGGGCTCGACCACAGGGAGATTCTCATCTTGAACAGATGCATGGATGGGAGAGTCCATCTTCTCGATGTCCTCAGAAGAGTGTGCGGTAGCCATGATTGCTTAGGTGATGAAGGTTGATGGGATAATATTAAAGGAAGAAGATTATTCTCGAAGGGAAATTTAATGAGACTCGCGATAGTCTTGAGATCTAATCAAAGACAACTTTTATCACCGCTTCGCCATCTTTATATCTTTCTCGTTACAGTAGGTCGTTGTATGAAATTGTTACCATTGCTATCCCCTTTTACACATTCACTCAATTATCCAGCAGAACTACTCGTCGGGGCTAGCGAAAACCAGCCGCAATGCGTTACCAAAGCTGCCATTGGTTGCCAAGCTCGTGGCTTGAAGCCTAGTTTTGCATGGGGATATTTTCTCTCTATTTGATTAGAAGAAAGTTCAAGTCCATCGCCAAATGCAGTTCCGACCTGCCCGCGAAGACGCGGGGAAGGGTCTCGACAAGTTCCCCGTGGGGAAGATGCCACTTTCGTGAGAAGAACTCCACAGGCTAAAATAGTCTACGGATTTATCGAGACCCAAGAGTCATGAACCATCGATTTCAATAGATCCGAAAGTTCACCCAGGATATCCGCTCCGAGATTTCCCCACGGGCAAATCTATAACTTTTTGTTTCAGATGCCTAATCATGGTAGACTATGCTGTCTCACTTCGGAGAGCACATGTAGTACAAAATCTCTACTAGTCGCCTGAGCAACCGAGACATAATTGACAATCGAGAGAGTTATTTACCGAAAAGCCCTGTCACTAAACTGTATCAACATCATTAACAATCTATTTTAACATCATGGAGAAAATCGACACACACGCGCACGTTGTCCCTCCTGGCTGGAGGAAGTACTGTGAAGAACATGGGTTTGGAAAGCCTGACGGAATGCCAGCGATTCCAGTATGTGGAAATTTCTAGTCTTCCAACCTTGCATTTCACTCGATTAACGATAGCCTACGTAGGAATGGACGCCAGAAGTGCATATTGCACTTATGGATAAGCTAGGAGTTAGCAAGTCCATTCTCAGCATCACATCCCCTGGAACTTATCTGAAGCCTGGCGATGATGCCCTTGCGCGCAAGATCACTCGCGAGACCAATGAAGAATTGGCAGAAATCTGCGCAAAGTACCCTTCTCGCTTTGGCTTCTTTGCGTCACTACCTCTACCCGATGTTGAGGGATCTCTGGCCGAGATTGATCATGCCATCAAGCTTGGCGCATCAGGTTTCGCTGTAATGACCAATGCGCACGGCCAATATCTCGGAGATTCTACTCTCGATGCTGTCTTCCACAAGCTCAATGAAGTCAACGCCATCTTGTTCATGCATCCCACCACTTGCTGTGGCAGCGACCCCAGCGCTGTCAAGCCCATGAACCAGTATCCTTCTCCAATGCTGGAGTTCTTCTTTGACACTACGCGTGCAGTAACAAATCTCCTGCTGTCTGGAACTGTGGAGCGAAATCCCAACATCTCTTTCCTCGTCTCTCATTGTGGAGCTACTCTTCCACCACTCGTCGAGCGGTTCACAAGCTTTGCAGCCATCATCAACGCACCTTCAACACTCAATTCAGATCAGGTAAAAGAATTGTTCAAGACTAGATTCTTTTTCGATCTTGCTGGCTTCCCCTTCCCTGATCTTATTCATGGATATCTTCGCGTCTGTGATGAATCTCGGTTGCTATATGGTACCGATTTCCCATACACGCCAGCACAACTGATAGAATTTCAAGGCCGGACCATGGATAGTGGACTTAGAGAGTTATTTGATGAGGAAACTATCAGGGGTATCTACTCTGGACACGCAAAGAGATTGTTAAAGCTTTAGTTTATCTGCAATGAGATAGAGAATAGATGAACACATGGATACACTTCAGAGCCATACTTTACACAAATGGCTGTGCATCTCATTAAGTCCGTTAAGGTGTATTTTGAATTATGTTAAACAAAATAACAACTTCTTTTAATATGTGTATCTGTTGGGTTAGAAAAAGAAAAGTCGAAGAGGCCCGGCATCTCAAATTGTATGCTTAAGACATGGGAGCGACTATTTGTGCTTAGATCTCATACGGTTGGGAGATGGTGTTTTTAAACATTATATAATTAATTTTATATTGCATTAGGTAGTATAAGCATCTAGCCTAATATAAATACACATTATATCTTCACTCAGACACCAAAGTCTCAACATCAACGCCCTCAGTCCGCAAAAATCCCAAAGCTCTCAGCATAGGCTTATCATCAAATCGATACAAATAAGCCGTGCCCTCATCACTCGCGAAATGCTGGTACTTGTTCCATGCCGGGATACAAAAAGTGTCTCCCTTCTTCCACTTGAAAATTTTACCATCAATGACAGAGTGGCCGCTGCCCTCCACGATGTGATAGACGGATGATGCCGTCTCGCGGATTTCTGGTGAGCTGGTACCAGCGTTCAATCTCTCTGCTGAACCACCGAGAATCTTTGACACTGAATCACAAGTAAGCTAGGTAATGACTTACATGATTAATAGATAGACAAACCTTCGCTGCCATTCTCCTTCAGGTATGGCTTGGTAACCCAGTCGCCATCTTCAGCATCTAGGCGAGCCTGCATCTTGGCCCAAGGGAATACAATGGGGCTATTGTCCGTGTCGACATCCTCGGCAGGGTATCTAGGCTTGTCATAGTGCTCTACAAAATGCACGGGGAAGTGTCGGAAATTGGGCAAGTCGAGACCATCAAGCCAAATCATTGGCCCGGACCCATCTTTGCCATGATCATGCCAATTCCAGGTTGGCGTAAGGATAACATCGCCGCGGTTCATCTTGATACGACGGCCATGAACAGCGGTGAAGCCACCATTGCCTTCAATAATGAATCGCATGGCAAATGCTGTGTGTCGGTGGGCCGGAGCAGTCTCGTTGGGCATAACCAACTGAAGGCCAGCATACACAGTATCTGTAGTGTAAGGCGCATCTATTCGAGGATGTGTTGGTCGACAGAACTACCTGAAAGGCGATGATTTGGGGCGGTTTACCTCGGGCTGGGTTTACCAGCATAAGTACTCTTCGCTCAGCTTGTTTCTCCGTGATAAGCTCTCCTGCACGGAGCAAGTATGGCTTAATCTCATCATACTTCCAGATATGCGGGATGCAGGTTGGATTGGGGGCTGGAGGGTTAAGCTTTGACATTTGCGCCCATAGTGGTAAAGTATTGGTTGACTGTAGCTGAGATAGAAGCTCGTTTGTCTGCTGTTCTTTTGTTTTTCCGTCCACAGTCAGCTGCTGTGACGCGATTTCTGTCTTGACTTCGGTTAGGATAGCCATGTTGGGAAAGAGTTTGAGTGTTCTTCGTTAGATGCCTTAGAAGATCTTGCTGCTGACGACAATGATGATCAATTCTGAGATATTCTCGGTTTCTTTGTATTTGTATCTTTCCAATTGATGCACAACAGTGGCAAGACTGATTCTTGCAGTCATCATGAGGTTTGGAATGAATGGAGCACTGATAGCTTGTGGCGTTCCGATGCATCCCCGACGCAGCTCAACCGTCCGGGGGTGGGCCGGAACGCCGAGAAGGGGGCTTATTCACACTATCGGGGCTGGGGATATGGAACGATGGAACTTGTCTTGCGCTTGTATAGAGTGTGAAGTGGTATGATGTGTAAGGAGCAGTAAGATTGTCTGCTCTGTCTGTGATGAATAAGAAGATGCCTCAGCTCGAAAAGTGAAACGATCATCACAATCAAGATCGACCACAATGGCTCCAAGCACTACCGACTCTATTGCCAATTCAGAGGGGGCTGTCATCAAGAAGACAGCTTTTTCTATATCATCCATCAAGGTTAGAAGCCCAATACCTAAGCCTTGGGCGATTCTCTAATGCAGCTGCAGACCGCATCATATCCTACACGCAGCTTGGAGTTTCTCCAAAAATTGGATCAACCAGCTGCTTCTCATGGGCTTCACAACGGCTCGTTGCACCTCAATGGAGGATCGCAAACATCACCTTTGCTTTTCAAGGTAATTGTCGTGGGCGCTGGACTTGGCGGTCTCGCCACAGCAATTGCCCTAGCAAGGAAAGGTCACGCTGTTACAGTGCTTGAGCAAGCTCCAGCACTTGGTGAGGTAGGCCATCTTCCTTTTCTGCTTAAAGTTCTCGAGCATGATGAGTAACAAGACATACGTAGGTTGGGGCTGGTATCCAAGTTCCACCCAATTCTGCCAAGCTGCTCTTGAAATGGGGGCTTGGGCCACTCCTCGGAGATAGAGTCGTCGAGCCTGAGGGCATCACGTTTCGGCGATGGAGCAGTGGAAAGCCCATTGGTTATACCAAGCTTCAACCAGACTTTCGAAGCTCATTCGGGGCGCCTTATTACGTGGTTCACAGAGCCCATCTCCATGATGCATTGCACCAACTGGCGCTACAGCTCGGAGTAGATGTCAAAGTCAACCACAAAGTCATTGAATACAATGAAGAAAATCCTTCTGTCAAAGTCGAGGATGGTACCATACTTTCGGCCGACCTCATAATTGCCGCCGACGGTAAACCCTTTGTTCCCTCTTCGTTTTGTAAACCATCTATTCTAACTTTGCACTAGGCGTCAAGTCTTTGGCACGCAACCACATCCTGCGTAACGAGAAAAAAGAGCCTATTCGCACAGGCTTTGCTGCCTACCGAGCGACTGTGGATGTTGAAAAGATGCGTGATGATCCTGATACTGCATGGCTCCTAGAGAAACCTGCCCTCAATATCTGGATCGGCCACGAGCGGCATGTCATGACATACACGATTGCTTCTGGCAAGTCTTTCAACATGGTACTGTCTCATATTGATCATTCCGATCCCAGCACCTGGCGTCCGGAGACGGCCATTGATGATATGAGAGCTTATTTTGAGGGATGGGATCCAAAGTAAGTCATGAAAGATCTACTCGTTTTACCTTTTATAGTATCGATCTAACGCAAATTATTACAGGCTGTTCAAGGTTATCAGTAAGATCAATCAGACGCTCAAGTGGCCTCTCATGTCCGGTGATGCTTCCATCTCACATTGGGTGGCTCAATCCGGCAAACTTCTCATGCTCGGCGATGCTGCACATGCAATGGTTCCATACATGTCGCAAGGAGCTGCCATGGCTGTTGAAGATGGAGCTGCTTTGGCGACATCTTTATCCCATGTTACAGACCTCTCAGAATTGCCAAAGGCGCTCTCTATTTTTGAAGCAGAACGCATGAAACGCAGTGGCCAAATGCAGGAAGCCAGTCTGGTGAATGGAAAGCTATGGCATTTTGAAGATGGGCCTGAGCAACAAGCCAGAGATGAAGCAATGAGGCCGGAAGTTGAAGGAAGACATTTCATTCAGAGTCCTAACCAATGGAGCGATCCAGTAACGCAAGCATGGGCATACGGGTATGATGCTGAGGAGGAAATTGAGAAGCGATGGAAGGAGTCGAAATAAATGGCGGCTAGAACAATAGCAATCGGCTAGGTATTATCTTGTAATTGATCCTCAAGTACAGTTCATTATTCTAACTATTATTTTCTTCCCATTACATATGATATAGCCCAGAGAATGCTATAGCCTTCACATTTTGATAATAAGTCGTAGGCTTATGCTCACATCCGACGAAGCAAAAATGCAGACATGAAGAGTAAGAGGCGAGGAAGTGTTATTACTTATATATGTATATAGTTTTGCCGACTCTTTTCGTGGATTAATGTGCAATTCACTTTGTAAATTATGCGGTGGAGGATATAAGCATCATTGTCTATCATAGTTCGTCCATTATACAATCGATGGCTATCTAATTTGCAATCACAGTCTTTGTCTGCAAAAATTCCTCAAACGCCCAGTGACTACCAAATCTCCCAAACCCGCTATTCTTGTGCCCTCCATGTGGCAAGGTAAATCCGTCATGGAAAGTTGGTCCGTTGATATGAACCGCTCCACTATCCAATCTTCTTGCCAGAGGTATCGCTTGCAAACTCGACGCCGTATAAATTGCTCCGGACAAACCATACTCACATTCATTAATCATCTCGACAGCTTCACCCACAGTGTCGTATGTTGCAATCCCAACAACAGGGCCAAAGGATTCATTTTGCCAGAATTCCATGTCTTTTGTAAGGCCTTCAATCACAGTGCCATACAGTGGGCCATGTTCTCCGTCCAAGGATGAAGCGTTAATTACAGTGGCACCTTTCCGGGCGGCGTCATCCAGAAGCCCTAAAATTCGAGTCGTACTTCGTCTATTAATGACGTGCTTGACTTGAACAGCAGAAGAGGATTCGAGTCGCTGTCGGACGAGGCTGCAGAATGCCGATTTCAATTTCCGAGGCACTAGGACGATATCTGTAGACATACAAATTTGACCGCTCTATAGCCCAAAAGCGTGGATTAGCAAGTTACTGCATCTAAAGACACGTAAAGTTGCTTTCACGTACATTGATAAAAGCCGCATCTAGAATTGTAGAAGCCACGGTTTCCAAGTCGGCATCTTCGAGTACCAAACTGAAGTTTTTGCCGCCTAGTTCCAGAAGTACAGGCTTCAAGAAATGCCCTGCTTGAGAGGCAATGTGTCTACCCACGGCCGTTGATCCGGTAAAGTTGCACTTTCTCACCGACGGATGCGCAATAAGCGTATTGAACGTGTCTGATGCGTCCTCAGGCTTGTGCACAAGAAAGTTGACCACTCCGGGCGGGAATCCAGCATCTCGGAAGAGGTTGGCGATGAAGTAATGTGTTCTAGGGCTTAGCTCGGATCCCTTATATGACACTGTCAGTCTATGAGGATTATTTATTATATACGTCAGACTTAGCATTACCTTGAGTATCGCGCAGTTTCCTGCCGCAACGGCAGCGGCAATGGATCGCATTCCCAGCATAGCTGGCGCGTTCCAAGGTGCAATGCCTAGCACGACGCCAAGCGGATCTTTGAAGACCAGAGCAAGTGAATCTGGTGACTCGGTCTCTGGTATCAGCCCGGACAAGATTCCGGATGTTATGAGAGCCGTTACTTGTTCGATAATCTCAAGCGTGGCATGAAAGTTGATCGAAGCCCATACGGAAGAGCAGCCAAGCTCTTCTGCTACAATAGACGACAAATCAGATGCCCTCTCTTTCAGAAGCTAGAATATACCAAGGCTTAGAGATTTCGAACATGTCATTTCGCATGGAGGAGTTCTTAACTAACCTCTACTGCCCTTTGGAACAACACTTGCCGCTCCCTAACAGACGACTTTCTCCATTTTGGAAATGCTGCGGTGGATGATTCCAAGGCTCGCTTACAGAGTTCTGGTGTAACACCTTGAGTTTTCCATTGCGATCCTCTGACACTGTCGGGATTTGAAACGAAAATGGACTTTTCGTCTTGAAGGACAATGTCATTGCCGTCAATGATTAGTGGAACGGTGAAAGACTTCATGATGAGGTTGGTGATGCAAATGTTGGATTAGAGGGAGATTAGAACCGTAAAAAAATCGTGACTGTAGAAGTTCGACGCATCATATTAGGTGATTTTCAGCATCTTTATTCAATGCAAGTGAATTCACCGTTGAGTGAACTGAAGACACATTCACCGTTGCAGCTTTCGGCTTTCGGAGCTCGATGGTACACGTTCCGTGGCGGATGAAGTGGCGCTCGCTTTTCGGCGGGCACTCCGTCTCTTCCCCGAAGCCACAAAATTAAACTTGTCGGCAGTATCAACCACATTGCCTTGGAAGGTGTTTAGTAATGACTGGAACATCGGGGGTATATTGGATGACTTTTATGCCCGGCTCTACACACTTCGCAACCTCTTTGCTGTTGCTCATTGATATGGGCTACACATGTGCTGTGGTGGGCATCACGATCCAACTTTCACAGCACCAATAAGCTCTTTGACAGAGGTCGTAATAGTGTTCCCAGGACTGTATTATGGTGGGGGTCCAAATTGACAATCCTGAGCACTGGCTTGGAATTCATTTCCCGTTTCAATCGCGCCAACAAGTTGCTTGTAAAAGCGCGCAATTCAGGCCGCGCTTCACGCTTACGCATCTTGCCAACATATTTCTGCCTGAGGGATTTCATTCGGAACTTCTGTATCTGTGGGACTGGAAGGAATCTGAAATACGACAGTTTGCTATCAGGCAGCCAAATTTGGAAATAAAGGAGGTCCTCAGCAACCAATTCCAGTAAATTCAGCAAGGCTGAAGGAATACGCTCCGCGTGTACTGCACGCAAGTGTATTTTGACCGATGATTTTTTTCTTTAACCTTAGAGAGATATGTAACAACAAAACTACGCTGTGTGAGTTGGGTCCATTAACCAATTTTTTCCCTCGATGAACTGAGTAGCCATAATTTGTACTATCCGTGATGGCGACGGTTCTCAAAGGCTTTCTAATAATTTACACCAATGCTAATAGTCTAATCTCAAACACTCCAAATGAAAAAAAAGATAAAGGCCTGTTATCCACCTGGGCTTGTTGCCAAGGCTTCAATGTGGTTACCTAGGTAGGATTCAACGTTGCTACCTAGGCGTATTACCTTAATTTCCAGGTTGGCTTTACAGTCGCGATAGTGGATATACGGGGTAAGCTAAACTATGTACATATGCAGGATGACCATAGGTCCATTAGTTAATCTGCATATGCATGTTAGTCGTTATATATCTGTTTATAACCATCTCGCCTGCCGTTGTGAGATCTACAATCCATATTGTGAAATCAATCGTTATCCTTTCTCCCCAAAGCTTGCCATCTAGCATACCAAAATGGCCAACTCACCATTCAATGCTCTAACCACAAATGCCGTGGATCTACAGCGGCTTCTGGCGGACAACCAAATCACCAGCGTCCAGATTGTCCAACAGTGCTTTGACCAAATAGATCGCCATGAACCAGCTCTTAATGCCCTCATCTCCCCCGCACCCCGCGATACAGTGCTGCGCGCAGCTGCGGCCTTGGATGAAGAGCGCAGCAATGGCAGCGTACGTGGCGCATTTCACGGAATCCCGATTGTCCTCAAGGTATGTTTCGACAGATGACTCTCTGTTTCGGGCGGTATACAGACTAAGTTACTCTATAGGACAGCTTCATCACCGCTTCCAATCTTGGGATGAGCAACACCGCAGGATCATGGGCGTTTGTTGGTGCCAAGGCCAGCAAAAACTCTGCCATCTCGCAGTTGCTGATAGATGCTGGTCTAATAATAATAGGAAAGGCTAATATGACGGTATGAATAGACTTGAATGTTTTCCTCTTCTCTACTAATGGGTAGGATAATAGGAATTTGCTGGCATGAAAATGACAAAAATGATGCCAGGATGGTCCAGCCATGGCGGCCAAACATTATCTCCATACGTGGGCAAGATTGAAGAAAATGAAACCTTATTAGGACACTCGGTCAGTAAACCATTGACACTCTATTCATCCGTGACAGGAGATGCTCACACGAACCAGGCCCCAGGAGGATCTTCCACCGGCTCTGCAGTTGCTGTGGCAGCTGGCTTCAGCCCTCTAGCAATGGGCACAGAAACAATCGGATCCATCGTCACCCCTTCTACGCGTGCCGGTCTCTACGCCCTCAAAGTTACAACTGGCGCTCTGGATACGACTGGTACCTATTCAATGACGGGCTTCTTTGACAGCGTAGGGCCCATGGCAAAAAGCTCTGCGGATGTGCGAACAATGGCCGAGATTCTACTACAGCGCACTTTCAACTCTCCAGATTTTGGGACTTGGAAAGGACTATCTGTCGGATTTCTGGACCCCAATGTGTGGAAAATGGCAAAGGAGATGTGCCCGCCACACGAAGGTACTGCGGAACAATGGTAAGTAAATTCTCGGCATACACCAATCTTCATGACGTCTAATTTTATACAGGTGGAAGAATACGAAAACGTCGTCAAACTGCTTCAGAAAGATGGCTGCTCGTTAAAATATCCCGTTAGTATTGCCGACGTCGATAAGTTGACGGTGGATGGAGAACAGGCCATCATGCCTATCGCATGTGAGCATTGAGTAACCCAAATTTCAAGTCTAAATCGCTAACCGCACATCTATCAGTCTGGGAGTTCAAAAATGTAGGCATACTCCGCTTCATCGAGTCCTTTGACGAATGCCCAGTCAGCAGTGCAGAAGATATTGTCAAATTCAACAAAGACAATAGCGAAAAAGCAATGCCCCCACGTAAGTTCTCAGAGCCAGATGTACATCTGAGTAATGATCTCTAACATTCCATGTCTCTAGCATTTACTGAACAAGGCGACCTCGAAAAAACCCTCAGCTGCAACGATGACCCAGCAAAGATTGAGGGGCTACGGAATGGTCTCCGACAGGTAGGCCAACAGATTATCGACACTGCCTTCGACACCCAGGGCGTGAACCTTATCGTGGCTCCCGGCGATAGCTCTCTCTGTATACATGCCGCTGCAGCAGGTAAAGAAACCTCATGAATGATAAGAGAGGAACATGTTTTGCTAACTTCAGTAGGCTATCCAATCGCAACGGTGCCTGTGGGCCAACTGCGATATAATGGGCGGCCATTTGGCTTGTGTATACTGGCTAGAGCAAACGAAGAAGAGCTACTATTGCGTTTCATGGCAGCATACGAGGCGGTTGCCGCTCCCCGTCCGGTACCAAGTTTGTAATTGCTCGTGGTCAATAACATCAATCCCGTTGTATCTCTTATCAAACTTTCTTATAGCTTTCAGGAGCAGCGTTGTGGCGCATCTATATACATATACTTTTCTATTGTTAGTAGTCATTTCAGGTTTTCTGGAAAAGTATGTTCCTGACTCTCTTTGATCCACACATTCAAATCTAGAACAGCCCTGGCTACACTGTACATCTAGGTGGCGTTCTGTGTAAACTCCAACGAGGGGGATCGTTCATGTGTTCCACCTAGGAGCAGGAGTACCAGCCATGTGAAACTGAGGATCTAATATTTGTTTCCGCTGCCATCTACAAAGCATCAAATAGTAAAGTTTGTGCTGCAAATTACTTGCTATTCTAAAGTGTGTCAATGGCATGGCGTGACTTGAGCGAAAGACAACAAGACACTATTCGACAGGTATAAAATTCTCATGTTTGGACCAGTAACTAGGTTCTTCGTATAGCCCTCTGGTATAAGGTTTTAAAGTTACTCCTCCACTATATCTATCATCATATCATCCGGGAAAATGGCGGAACGGCCATGGTAGCTTAATTGCAGAAATATAAAACGGAGCCCCTCCGCCATTGTTCATGCGAAGCTTGGGAAATTTTGTTTTATGGAGTTTTGAGCAGCGTCTCCTCTACCCAGCACGACATCTTCTCTCATGCTCAGTATCGATGCATTTCTTGCAGAAATAGTATCTAACATGTCAATATCATCCATCAGGACATCTCACGAATCATAGCTTATCAGCAAACATATCAACTCTTTGTCAATATTCGAAGAACATCGCAATGCATTTCACAAGCCTCTTTCTCATGGCCGGCGTCGCCTTGTCAATAGCATCTCATGAGGCAACCTTTTTAGAAAGGGGAGCCACCCTCGCAGAACCCGGCGGACCCCAAGACGTGGTAATCACCGACGGAAACATTCTCAACGGCGCATATCGCCCAAATGTCGACCAAAGCAAGCCACCAAGCAATCACACTCTACCGTTGAAGCTCATCAATAAATACGCTGGCGGCCCAATCAATGCCTACATCCAAGGCCTAGACATGAACGGCGCCATCGTCTTCATCACCGCAGACGGCAGACTCGTATACCCGAACTCCAACGGCTCTTCGCTCCCCGTCGAGATCAAGCAAGACATTGCGATTCCTCTACCCGCCATAAACCAATTCATCACCGTCAATCTGTCCATTCCCCTCAACTCAGGAAGAATCTACTTCTGCGAGGGCAATCTCACGTTCGCCATTCTCGACCGCGGAGATGGAGAAGGCCTCGTACAGCCTTCTGTCAACTCCAATGATCCCAGTGCTTCTCTCAACTGGGGCTTCATAGAGTTGACGTACCCCGAAGATGGATCGATCTATGCCAACATCAGCTACGTCGACTTTGTCGGACTCATACTCAGCATGGTCCTTTCGACTACAGGCGGAGACAGTCCCCAAATCACCCGCGGGCTTCAACCAGACGCTGTTAGCAAGCTCTGCTACGGCCTTTTTGAACAGAAAATCAAGGACGGCCATCACTGGCTCGGAATGTGCGTCTCGGACAACGACAACCGCCCAATCCGAGTCATTTCTCCAAACTATTACCAACACATCAACGAAAACGCCTTCAAAGAGTACTGGACAAAGTATGTGGACGACGTTTGGGACACATACTCAAAAACGCCCCTCATCATCGATACCCAGCGTGAGCTCGGCAACGTCTCATGCCTAGTCGCCGACGGCACCATGAGCTGCGGCAACGACACCATCAGATACCCCAAGCCCACAGCAGCCGACATCTGGGGCTGCAACGGTGGCCCCTTTGCCCGACACGAGAACGAGACTCCCACTCACCTTGCCGTCGTCCCCCGTCTCTGCGCTGGGTTCGTGCGTTCGACGCTTCTCCTCCAAGGGGGAAATGTGCAGCCTAGTTTGGGGTCTGACTATCACTACATTGTCAGCCCAACGAATCATTACAGTCGACTTGTACATGAATTGCAGGTTGATGGTAGGGGCTACGCCTTTTCATACGACGACGTCAATCCTAATGGGAATGAGGATGCGTCGGGGACAGTTGCGGCTGGGGATCCAAGTCTATTGACGATTTATGTTGGCTCCCCGCCGACAGATGTATAAGCAGACATGTGTCTTCCCTCGGCAAGATTTTCTATCGACTCGACGAAATGCTGTAAGCAGAATCGGAAAAGAGGTCTTTAACTAATACAGAATATCACGGGGTATGTTAGAAGGTCTTTTATCTTCTCTTTGGCGGCTCTGCCGTACGTTAGAAGATCTTTTATCTTCATTTTGGCGGCTCCGCTAACATTCAATTTAGCCACAAGTTCGATAACGAGACAAGGTCGTGGGTTCCTGCCTAAGAATCGGAAGAACAATTATCGTTTGCTCATATGGACTGCATCAGCATGTGTAGGCGTTGGTACTCTCGACATTCATCAGACGGCGTTGGCATTTGACGACGATTAGATGGAGTGAACATGGCATTAGAAGGCATGAAATCAAGGGGTTTACGGGGTCGGTAGTCTTTAGCCTGCATCAGCTGTCGAAGCTGCCTTCGCTGAACTCCAATATTACCGCCATCAAAGAGCGAAAACACAGCCAGCATCAGTCGATATCTAGGTACATGTAGTCTCGGAAACACTGTATCAGTCTGGTAGGATATTTTATATGCGCATCAGCCCAATGAACTTATTGGAGGGTCTACCAGCAGGGCAAGCAGGAGATACAAGGGACGGCGGTGTACACGAGAGCATCGGAACGACTCAATGGTATTCTCGTTTACTGGGTTCGACATTGATGACTTTCACTATATAACACGCTATGCTACTACAAAAATACAAACGTTGACATGGCAAAATGTAACAACAAACAAACAATGCAAAGTGAACGTGACGTATATGCCATCCCAAACAAAACAATGCAAAGTAAACATGACGTGTATGCCAGCCCAAAACGAGGATTCATTGCCCAACGCCTCCCGTGCGCAGAATGTTACTTCAAACGAATGGAGTGCGCAACAATTCGCAGATATGCTCGCAGAATATTTGTAATGATAAGTGCCGCCCTGGTGTACATGTATATAGATATGGCCACGAAGCCTTGTCGAATCGGAGCAGCGAAGGATTTTCACATCCTGCTGCCATTGAAACTCATACGAGGGGTATCTTGCAGCTAAATCTGCTATAGCGAGTGACGCGTTTATTTCGGATGTGCTCAAATGGCTTCAAAAGACTCTCATTGGTGCAGCTGCTGCAATCACCGCACAATCGCGCCGTGAGGCGAAACGTTTTTCCATGGAGGTAGCCAGGGACTATTTCGGGGGGTTTTCAACAATTAAAAAGTAGAGTAATGAATGGTGAGCGTGGCAATATCTCATGCCAGCAGTACAAGAAAAGGCAATATACATAAAACAAGAGCCGGGCTACCACTCCGGAGAAGCGATGCAGCCCCTGAGGAGCCAGTGGTTTGAGTGGGCTGAGCTACGGTTGACGTCTCTTGGCCATTGAGGCCCATGGGAGGCTCGGTCGAGGACGGGGGCTCAAAGGTGGCCGTGCCGGTGCTCTCTGCAGTAGCAGAGGCAATGCTCGAATCCGTGGCTGTAGCGATACTCTTGTTACCGGTGGAGGAGCCGGTACGCTTGGCAAATCCTGAATCGAGTTAGTATTCCGTGTGTCTCACAGGTCATGCATTCGCAAAAAGAAACTCACCAATTCGCTTCTGATCCTTGTCGAAGACGGCGTAGACGTTCTTCAGGAATGTGTCGCCAAAGAGCCAGGACCCAGAGACTACCTCATAGCCGTAGACGTTGCTGGTGCACTTTCCAGTGCTATCCTTAGGGGAGATCCAGTCCTCGCTGGAGATGGCATGATCAACACCAGAAAAAGTGACGACCAGAGGGGTGGTGGTATCGCAGGGAACTGTCCAAGTGACGCCGTCTGAGCTCTGCGCTCCATCGATGACAGCGTGCAAAGCCTTGACGTTGCTTGCAGGGCCGAACATGTAGGAAGTGCCGGTATCGATGTAAGCATTGATGCCGCCGGCACTAGCCTTCTTGCCGTTGTAGGACATGTCATCCAACGGGATGGACCAGTCGGAACCAGTGGGAATGGAGGTATACGTGATAGAGCCAGTGTACCTGGAAGGGTTTGTGGCACCAAAAGTAACTTCACCATCGTTGACACCGTCCGATGCTCGAGCCAATGCGACGGAGAAGATGCTTTGGCTCAGCATGCCAGCACTCCCCAATGCCGATAGGAAATTCTCATTGGCGCCACTGTTCATGGACATGCCGAGAATGCCATCGAATGCGAAGTGCACGAAATCCGAAGAGGTATTGGTGGCCAAACCAAACTGATATGACAAGCTCATGCCTGCCACTTCGATGGTGTCGGTGACAAGCGAACCACTAACAGATCCAGACCCATAGGCGATGGAGAAATCCTTTGAACTGGATTTCAGTGTAGACGAATCCGAGGGGCCGAAGGAATCATGCAAAGAGCATGCTTGAGATGTACAGTCGGTGCCCATGACCCAGCTCGAGCCAGCTCCAGTGTCGAGAAGCATATACATCTTAGTTTTCCCAGAACCAAGCAATGCCTCCACGAAATACGAATAATCGGTTCCGTCCTGGTCGAGCCCCGCAGTCTTTGGGGTTTTGGGGTCAACGGCCTCCATGATATGGAACTGGTTGCCTCTTTTCGAGAGGTTCGAATCATGGTTGGAATTCGGGGCGCTCCGTTCGTTGTATTTGTGAGCTAGCAAGGCCGCTTGCCATGCAGCCTTTTCTTCTTGCGATGCAGGAGCCTAGCGAATCATGGGTCAGCATGTATAAGCGACGAATGAGGTTTCGACTTGGACTTACACGTCTGGATGCTCTTCGCCTGACGTCGAATGTCATACCATTTTCCACACTCCTCTTTGCCTCACCAGCATTATGCTCTTCAAGTTCCTTCAGCCACGGCGGCGTATACGGATAGAACGCAAGGGCGCCCGAGGCATACAGAGCCAGCGGTGCCAGCAAGACGGTATTGGGACGCATGTTGAATTAAGATGAGAAGCAGCGGTTTGGGGTTCGAATGGTCCGGGAGTCAAGTTATTAGATGATTAGAAATTACGCATATAACATTGCCAGATTACTGGAGAGGAGCAAAAGAATTGGAGGAGGGAATTGGATGGCGACAAATTTGAGGGTGGCGAACAGAGCAGATGCAACGAAAAGTTTGACTGAGAGGGGGAAATCAGATTCAAGCAGGGGAGAAGATGCCACAGATGGATTCGAATCGGACTGTCGGTTCGGTATCGCAAACAAGACGAGAGAAACCGTAAGAGGAAGCTGATAGCTTATGCAAATGCCGGTACAAGCAAAACAAGGAACGATGCGCTAATATTAAGGATAGACGATATGCTGCAGCCCGCTAAACGCGACGGAAAGCAATGGGGGAAATAAAATAGAGAAAAAATTAAATAAATAAAAAAGATGACGGGAAAAGACTTAAAGGAAACGGCAAGTCTATATGGGGGGAGAAGGAGGAGGAGGGTAGAGGAGGAGGTAGAGGTAGAGGAGGATGGAGGAGGAATGGCGATGCGGCGATGAGGGGAGGCGAAGGAAGATAACAGAAGTTAAGCTTGGATGGAAATTGAACGAGGCCCTTATCGAGGCCACGGACGCTAAGCTAAGCAAGAACAAGAGCAAAAGATTGCCCTGAGTATCGACGTCGCTTTTGTGGAGAGTCTGAAAGGAGGCCCAGAGCTAGGGAGATTGAAGCGAGATGTCCAAATTAATGAAACCCTCGGGGACTTGGCCCAGTACAAGTACTAAAACCAGAGCGCTACCAAAACGACCGGCCGCGTCGACACATTTGGCGCGGGCAGGGCCGTATCGCTGTCTCTAGCGCGGGGAAAAGCGCGAGCGGGCTTGTACAGGTACCGATACAAGCGGCGGTGGTACCAACTGGCGACGCCTCATCCGTCTTTTTTCTTCCTTTCTTCCACCATCTTCCAGCTGATGGCCCTCATGATGCATCACCTGCTGTCTTTTTCGCAAGCCTCAAGCCTCTCTGCAAGCCCTGTCTCGAATCGGCCTTGATCGCAATCGCCCTTTGCTCGTTAATCGGAGATGTTGTTTCGTGTGCATCTGTGTCTTTCTCGCCGTGGCGCCTCCTTCAATCTATCGTGCATGCGGGTTTGCTGCGTATTACCTCACGTTGCATCGTGTGGAGGTCATGCCTGCACGCTTAGCACGTTCCGGGGCTTGGATTGAGTGATATCCATTCGATACCAGTCCAGTGTCCGGGTTGACAGTACACCACCAGACCAACTGGCACTGAATCATGTTGCATTGGGTCGAGGCTGCTAAGCTTGAAGCGGCGCCGCTCAAACTCCATCCACGATACTGGAATATCAATCAGCGAGGTTCATGCTGGACTAGCATCAATCAATCTAAATGACCTCGTTACCAGGTCTGCTGCAAACCATCCCACCTAACCCAACTTATCCGCATACCAACCAACCGCTTGGAGCCAAGTGCTGTGTCGCTAAAGCAAACAACCAGACGCAGAAAACCACCGCCCGAGACAACGGCAAGGATCTGGAGGTCTAGTAACGACTAAGAGGGCAGCTCAAATGGGGGCCCCTCTCCGCTAACCCTTGCACTAGAACTCCCCCAAAATGCGGCTCGGACTGGCGTCAACACTTACAGCAACACTTGCAGCAAACTGGAGTCTCAGATGAGCCAGTGGAAAACGAAGCTTGACCTTGTGGTGACGTCGTGGGCTTCGGCTGTATCTCTCTTGGGTTTGATGCTGATGCTTTGCTGCAACACACATGACAGCCTGACTTTTGTCTCTGGGCGTCATCACGAAGTGCCAATTGGCCTGCCGGGCAGCTACGGCTGTTGGAAACAGTTGAGCACATCGGATTGACACCGAACAGTGGTATTAGGCCTCTGCCTGTGTCGTCCTCCTATTTCGAGATGCGGAAATCAAATGGAGATCCAAAAATCGGTCGTAGACATTTGAGATGCAGCGCCCATCATCTGATGTCTCTCGCTTGTCGTTTTTTCGTTTCGTTTCAACCAGCTGCCCGCCCTCCAACCGCCGCTGCCGCTCGGCTTTTCGCCCTCTAAAATCGCCATCCGCAGGGCAACTGTGCTTAGCCGAGCGGGCCGCTACTAAACGAAAAGCCTCAGCGCTCGAGGCCGCCAATCCCAAGCCAGTCCCAGCACCAACAAGAGTCAAGACCATCCACGCCTGGCTAGCCTCAAACCTCAAACCTGAACCCAGACGCCCTGCACCTTGCCGATGCGCAGATCGAACTTCGCCAATGCATGGAAGTCTTGGAAGCTCACCTGCGGCCAACTGCACGTGCTAATGTATGTATGTGCTCAGTTTCATGTGTGTGTACTTGCAACGGCGCCAAGGGCCTAATATGAGTCCATGTACCACTCAACCTTTGGACCATCTGCATGTCGCACTCGACACGCAATGCAACTTACCTATCAATGTCGATGGAGATGTCAATGGAGATGTGGCTGCTGAAGCGAGTAGAGGCAGGGAGAACGAGGGGAAAAGGTCTCACGATCCAGCCTGTCAGCTGTGACTGCGGCGTGCGCGAGACGGGGATTGCCAATCACGGCCATACACGTCAACTTCAATCATGTGTGTCTTCAGCTTCTTTTTCTTTTTCTTTCTTTTTCATTCCTTCTTTACGATAAATCCCGAGTCTGCCATCCAAAATGCTGTTGACCGCATCATGAGTATGCCTGTACAAGCCGTACTTGTTCCTATACTTGCTCGAGTTGATACCACCTTACCTCCCAGCCTGTAACATCTGATATCAGTGACCCTATTCGGGAGCTTCTCTGTCGGGGCAATGGCTCTGTAGATCATAGAGCTAGCCCAAGAACTCATCTCCAAAGGCCCGATCACCCAGGCCTTGGGACTTACACCCGCGTCCGCACGCTACTAGCGGAGTTACACTGCCACAATATCCACGATCTTGTTGCACATCCATCTACCCAACTACCTTAGTTGATGTACGGAGTATTAGCCTGTTCATCCAATATTCCGGCTGTTGTTGTCGCTATTCACGCTGAAGATAATCTCGTTTGCTTGTCGAACTCGTCTATGTTCTGCTCATCTCCGCGGTCTTTTTTTAAACAGCAGTAGCTTAATCCTTTTTTTAGAGCCTCAACTCCATGCATTGCATTTTCGCTTGTTTTCTTCCCCCACTCTCATTCTCGCTTCTCGCTTCTCTTCTTCAATGCTGCCGCTTGCTCAACACCCCCGTCGGCTTGGCGCCCCGGAAAGGGTTCTCCAACGCCGCTCACCATCAAATCCCAGATTCATGCAACCAACTCTAATCCTTCCATCTGTCAAAACTCATCCGTCACATCTCTCCTTACGTAAATTAACTCGGCAGACCAGTGTCATGCTGAAGCCCAAGCCAATATCCTCGTCACCACATGCACCCATCTTCGGCAGTTCACGGACATCAAGCTCCGTGGAGTGGTCACCCCCGGCTTTGGAATGCGGATGATGCTGTTCTTAATCTTCTCGGCATACCTGATTCCCAAATCACCGCAGCTACGGAAGATACAGGTAGGGCCAAGAAAAGCCTTGGTGTCGGCCGAAGCGGGAAAAATCAAGGATTGACGTTGCCCTCGAGTAAACAACCCCGGGCGTTCAGCACGGTGCACCTTATTAAACTATGTCCAAACGCGGATATTCTGGCCTTGCTCACAGCCACATCGTCCTCCCCTGAACGCTGTGGCTCGATTTCTTTCGTGCATAGAAGGGGGGAAAAGAGGTTTTTAAAGTTCTTACTGAGCAGAAAAATAACCGGCGCCTCTTCCATAGGTATCTCTCTCTCTGCCCCATCGCTTATACAGGTGCAGAACGATACGTCTGGATCCAACTTGATGCCTGTTCCAAGAATCTCGCTCCATCCGATTTTTCCTCCACGCCGCCCAGCAGCGCCAGCCTCGTAGCCTCGACCCCTTCTCGACAACCCTGGTCACACCAAGGCCTCGCAGAAATGTTTCTAAAAAAGTACCAGACGGACTCATTCCGCCAGTGAAATGAAGCCGCCAGCCTCGTCGCCTCGCTAACAACCGACCCAGCGTATTCCGGGTGCCGGTCCAGGAAGAACATGAGGAACGCCCACCCGGAGATGTCATCGTGGTGGGCCATGGCCCATTTCTTCGCCGCGTCCAGCATGCCCGGGAGGTTATCCTCTCGCATGCCCGGTAGGTTATCCTCTCGCGACGCCATCTCGGACACGGCCTTGGTCAGGTACCGCGCGTGAAGCCAGGCGTAGTAGTTGCGTGGGTGTCGCTCGGCGGCTACCGAGATGACCCTTTTCATGGTGTCTGTGGCATCTATCGCGAGGCCGTGATCTTGGAAGCGCTGCATGAGCCATTGGCGATGGCTCCATAGCGTGGGCGATTTCGTATGGCGATGGAGGCGACTTGTAAGAAGGCTGTCTATTAGGTACTGTTCGTCGTGAAGTCTTGACTCAATGTCTGTACCTGACTTGATCGTGTCTTGGAGTAGCCTCTTCCTCGTGTTTGCAGCGGTAAGATGCTCAGGGTCCATCAAGAGCATCACAGCTGTCGCTTTCAACACAAGTCCATCCCCGTTTGTCTCATCATCCCGTAATCCTTCCACATGTTTTTGAAGTATCCTGCGGGCATAAAGAAAAGCTTGCACCAATCGTAGCTTTGGTACCGCTATTGCCGGTCCATCTTGTAGGAGTATCGTCTGTCCATCAACCATGTGGCTTCGCCCCAGCATTTCAATCTCTAGCAATTCCGGCAGCCGCTGCGACAGCGCATCCGCGATTTTGGCAAAAACCTGCTCATGGTCGCCCTGTTTGATTGCCCTCTTGACATCGTCATCCAAAGCTCTCGACATTTGAAAGCTCACGTTGTTTTGTCGATTCACGCGTGTTTTTGTATCGCTTTCAAGGTTAGTGCAGGGTAAGTGCATGGTGGAGTCGGTACCGCTGGCAAGGCACGGCAGACAGCCCACATGCAATAGCTCGGGGTTATGACATACGTCGTCTGTCTGTCCAGCTGGCCAAAGTCAAGCTGCAGAAGTCACCTGTCCAACATTTCACCACGAGCCACAAGCAGAGCAGAGCTTCGCCTTTGCCGCAGTTTGAGAGAAAGCGGCAGGCTGGAAATCAGCATCACCTTGTACACTTTTCGCAAGCTATTTCGACGCCGCCAACATGGCTCACCTTATGCTTATTGTGTTCCTCGTCGAGGCCACCGTGAGCTTCATCAACGCAGTCGGTGCGGCAAAGATCAACGACCTGGTACGCCCTCAGCCATAGCCCCCTGGGGAACCTCTCTCGTGCAAATTTCCTGGATATCTTGTGTTAATAGTCTTTGCGCAGCTCTGGACCCTCATCAACTTCCTCCCCGTGCCGACCTCCAAAGCCGCCGCCGAGCAGCGAAAAGTCCAAGCCGATTATCTTGCTGTGCGGCGGGAGATGAACGCCACGAGCAGCCAGGACGAGTTTGCAAAGTGGGCAAAGCTGAGGCGCAAGCACGACAAGCTCCTCGAGCAGCTAGAGGCATCGAGTGCGTACATCTCTTGCCATCCCCGAGACATTATATATCTCCCTTGTGTACCTACGACCAAAATACTGACCGGTGTTCCGTGCGTTTACGTGTGTAGAAAAGGGACTTGAGTCCGCCCGCTCCAGGTTCGACAGCGCCCTCACAGCCTTGCGCTTCCTCCTTACTCGCGCGCCGCAATACATTATTCCCTTCTGGTATGCCACCGAGCCCATGTTCTGGCTGCCGCATGGCTGGTTTCCCTACTACGCCGAGTGGATCATCTCGTTCCCGCGCGCTCCCCTGGGGAGCGTCAGTATCGCATCGTGGCAGCTCGCTTGCGCAGGCATCGTCACGCTGCTGAGCGACATCCTGACCTTCATCTTCAAGCTCGTTTTGGGCTCACAGCAGCCGGAAACGCCTATTAAAACTCCTACCGAAGAGAAGAGCAAGGAACCGAGTACTACGGACGAGAAGAAGACTTCATAGATGGCGCTAGAGGCAGGTTGATAATAGAGAATAACCCTACGCCCCACGTGGTCTCGATACGGCGAAAACAAAGAGAAAAAAACAAGGAAATTGTGTGGAAGAATGTATCTCGTAGAATTTTGACGCAAAGTTCCTCATTGCAAACGCTGAGACTTTGTAACACGACAGAGAAAAGGGTTTATATAGGCATCATATTGACTCTGGCGACCACGGAGAAAAGAGGATCGCTAAAGCTTCGAATGTGCCACCAAAGAAGGAGGGAAAAAAAAATTCACGAGTCGCACGAGGCACGAGGCACGAGATCGGTCAAGCGCAAAGGGGGAAACATGTATATCTCATTGATGAAGATACTGCTGCTAGCTGTAATAGTGCTGATAACTCGAGTATCGAGCGCACAAAAAGGGCTGAAACGAATTTGCAAAGAAGAGAGGAAGAAATTGAAGGTGATGGAGGAAGGCAAGGAATTGGGAAAACGGAAAAAAATTCTGGATTCATAGATGAAAAGTTGGCGGGGCTCCGGCAATAGTTAAACCCGTTCCCGTCCCCACTCAATGCCAGACGCTTTGAATGCTCCCTCGACTAAACACCAGGAGGATATATTGAACAAATTACATGTATGCATATTCTGAGTATGGCGACCAATTAAGTGCCAAGTCTCTTGATCTTCTAATTTGCCATAAGTATGCGGCAGGGAGTCGTTTTGCTAAACACTAGGGTTACTGAGACACCTGGTTTCCTGGGGTACAATGACTCGTTCTGGAATGCCTCGGCCCTCGACAGAGGAAGTCTGTGCTCACTGACCGGACATTTCTTCGCGTGGTGTTTTGAATGCAATCTCAATCGCGACTTCGAGCGGATGTGGCCGCTTGTCTTGGAGCATCGGGTTCCTGAATCGAATTGCCTGTGATATGGAACGAGAAGTTTTAGAGAAGTGCTGTGCTCAGCGTAGCTGTACCGACTAGCCTGGCATGCTTGAGGGTAAGCTGAATGTGGCTATAGTTCAATTCCTGTGGTTTCTATGACTACACAAGCCGATTTCTTCCCTTGCTGGTTGTGCCAGAGGGTGTTGGTCGAGCAGGAGATATGGTGAGTTACAAATAATAGCTCTTTGAACATTAATATGCTTGAATATGATCCATCTCAAATGTACGACACCCAGTTGTGTAAACGAAACGCCACCGATCCTGCATGCATTCAAAACAGCACATTGTAAGCGGCAGTACATGTTTGGTAGACACATGGTGTCAACAAAGCAGTGGCGTCACAATAGGATCCCGCCCATCCTATTCCTTCTGTCGCTCTGTTGCGCTAATTATACGTTGATAGGAAACAGACAAGGACAGGGATAGTTGGGAAGCACCAGGAATAGGGCTGAGCCAAGAGTAATGTTTGTTTCATACACTTGGGGTCTTGGATGCCACACGCGACCGGCATCTCTCATGAAACTAAAGGATCAGGATCATGCCGCTAAAATACACTGCTTCTTTGGTACGCCGATTCAGGGTGTGCTCATGGAACAGAACCAGATCTGCAGTGCTACGTAACTTATAGTGTTTAAGTGCTACCAAATTGGATATAGACAGGTGCGGGATGGGCTGCTCCAAGTTCCTCTAATAGGAAAAGGAGACGCTTGATTTTCTCATACGTCAGAACACTCAAATGCATTGGGATACATGTACAAACATAAACCACAGCGCGTTCATTATTTGAGACTTGTAAAAAAGAAGTACTCCTATATGATAGGTCTTGGTCCGTATATGAAACTTATACAAAGAGAACGCGATTTAAATTCCATAATTCTCCCTATAGCTTAGAATGCCTCAGCCCAATAGAGGGAGGTGTAACATCCTTGCCTTTGTCACTCTTCCTCGGCCTCCACATCATGTATAGCGGTTCAGATAAAAAGTCTTCCATTAAGTCCCTGGTCTCGTCGCTCGGATTCTCAACTTTCATTGGAAAATTGATGATATTCAAGAGGATAGACCCGGCTCTTTCGAGAGTTCCCCGGCTCAGTTGGACACACTCGGTATATCCCTCGACGTCAAACTCGTCAAGTATGGACTCATATTTGCCGGTAAGAAGCGGTGCAGCGTGAAGACTGCGATATTCAGGGAGGATCCACATAGCTTGCCCATCTATATAATTGAAAAAGCCATGAATCAGTAAAAGTACGTCAGTGTAAAGACCAAGAGGGTGACTTACAGATATGCTCTCTTCCTTGCATTGCTCGGCGGTGCCACACATCCAATTGTCCATACAGCTGCTCAGACATTAACCGGAGCTGTGACCCCGGCTCAAATCCGTAATGAGGGGTATCAGGCATATTCCTGGGATTCTCTTCGTCTTTCCAGTGAGTCACGCAGCAACCTCCTACGATGAGTGGTGGTGACTTTTCCGTGTCGACGAGCTTGAACCACATCTGTCCGGGACTAGTCCGTGCAGCAGCAAGGTACTGAGCCTTCTTTACTGCAAAAGCTGCAGCTTCTTTTGGGCCACCTTCACCAATATGAGGGAATGTGACTACCATTGGGGCTTGTCTTGGAATGCTCCATGATTTCCAAAAACTGCCAAAGACTCCATCCCAGTCTTTATCAAGATCGACGGGAAGGACTTTGAGATTGCTTAGAGATGGCATGATGAGAATAGAAGAGGGTTGTTGTAGAGTTGTATAAGGCTTGAGAACTTGTAGGATAGCCATTGAAGAGAGATGCAGTGCCATCTATTTATATAGATATCCATAAGGCATTGAGGTTAAAGACTTGCTCCGCCTCTCGAAAAATACCACATTGAGATTCGAGCATTCATTCAATGTAACATCTTGTCGTTTTAGTTACGTGTTGCTAGTTTAGGAACTGCTTCTGTGATGATTCTTACACACATCAGGTAAAGCGGACCTATCCATCCTACATTTGCTGAAGCTGAAGATGACGGCCCCCTGTCAGAGTGCCTAATTAGTGGAGAAGCCGTTGTGGCTTTCAACGCATTCGGTCAGACCAGTGGATTTTCACCGTACGAATGGCAGGTCGATAGCAATACGAATTAGACCTGCATACGCTAGGTAGCCCGGCAGATGCTCCCTATTTCTAATTCAGCTCGGTGAAGAGACGAGCTGATATACGAGCTGACCTGGTTGTTCTCGCTTCTAACTGGCGCATCTCGAGACTCAAGATTAGGCAGTGCAAGGCAGTGGTACGGAGTCAAGGACAGCCAATCGTTCAATTCAAAGATGCTGGCTGAAAATCCCCCCACTAGCTATATGTGTACTAGCAAGCACTCCAGCAGTTGTCCAATAACGATCAGAGTTACAGGTTCGCTTTTACAGCAGCAACTTCCTCGTCCAGAGGCAAGATGTGCGGAAGTGGCCCAACGGGGGTAATTGAAAGAGGATTGATGGGGGTATGGCTCTTGGTGTAGTGGTTTTTAATGTGCGGGAAGTTGGTGGTTTCTTTGAAGCCTGCGACGTTCCAGTAGAGGTTTCGCAACCATTTGTGATGTGCGGGTAGCCAGAGCGGATGTCCCGAATGTTGCACTTGAAGTGTTGGACATAGACAGGCTGTATGACCGTTAGCGGTGTGTTCAGTATATAGCGGGAAGAAGACTGATGAAACGTACATCAAACCGAACAATTGTGACGTAGCTGTAGTGTTCATATCAGCATTTGCTTCACCTATTCTAAAACGAGGTGATTGTTCAGTGACTTACAGTCTAACGTCAACTTCTGTCAGATTCTTTCCAAACCAGTAAGGACCCTCAGTAGATGACAAGTGCTTTTCGCATTTATCCAAGGCCTCGAACAGCTCGGTAACAGCACGCTCATAAGCTTCTTGCGTCGACGCAATACCGCATTTATACACGCCATTGTTGATGTTATCGTAGTGCCAAGAATGAGCATAATCAATCTGACTCTGGAGTGCTTCGGGGTATAAAACGACGTTGCGATACTTTTCGTCGATGATGTCGTCAAACTAATAGGAAAAAGATGTCAGCTCGTGTTATATACAGTGATAGAGAAGTAGTCATTGGAACAAACCTCCGTGCCAAACATGCGAAGGATTTCGCTGCTCTCGTTATTTACAATAACTTTTTGGATCTTGTCATACAACACTGGAACACTAAATCGGGCTTGGTAATCGGGGTCCGTCTCGTAGTAAACTTGTCGTAAATGAGTAAAGCCTTCGTGAAGCGGGTCTGGTGTAACATTCTCTCCTTCGGCGTCTGTATCTTCGGCAGTTGCAAAGCGCCATCCTATAAACCGATTAGTTGTTTGTGATGACTCAGGGTCGAGAGTCGCTACTTACCGCCGTCTTTCAAATACCAGTGCACAGATGTGAATGGGATGATATCTTCTAGACCCTTGAGCTTTCGAGCAATCAAAATTCGATGCGCCTAAATACACATGAGCCTTAGTATAGGAATATTAGAAGCGTGAAAAGATGACATACCCAAGGACAAGCATAGCTGACATAGAGGTGATATCTGCCTTTCTCTGCTGGAAATTTGGCTCCAGGTTCTTTGGAGACTTTCTCACGAAGGACGGCAGGAGGGCGCTGGAAGTTACCAGATTTGTCGGAGAAGGTCTTCCAGTTACTAGTAATATTGCCGTTGGACTGTTCCAATAGTGGAAATATTAGCAATGTTCTCTATTGTGGCGTGTCCATCAATGTGCTGGATGTAAGCCGAACATCTCATCGCGCGGAGCGATACATGATACTTACCATTTTGACGCAAACGATTCAAATTGAATAGACACAATTGCCACAAGAAAGAAAAAGCTCTACTATGTTATCCAGCAAGAGGGGAAACAAGACGGCATATGAGTGCTTGAATGCATTCTCTCTTATTCACCCTTATAAATCAGCTGCGCGTGCTTACTCATGCCGCGCGGTAAATCGCATCACACCAGAATCGTGTTCTACTAGCAAATCGGGGAAGCTACTCCATAACCTGAGCATATTCATTGGTGAAGTTTATGTAGTAGACGCTTTGTAAGGCCGTTTTTAGGAAGTGGACCAGACTAGAAACATACCAAAATCGGTAAATCGTTCCGCCTCTCAAGTTAGCGTTATAGGGCGTAGCTTGGCAAGCGAAGGACAGAAAAAGCGAGACTGCGAGATGAATAAGTGCATACATTCAGTGATATAAGCACCTAACCAAATCGTAGAACGCCTATTCAGCCAGCATTAGAACTTTATTATATAAATATAGTAGCAGTTATTAAAAATATGTAAATATAGTAGCAGTTACTAGAAAAATATAGATATAGTAGCAGTTACTAAAGAAATATAGATATAATAGCAGTAACTTTAAGAATAAGTGTATAATTTACCGTGTAGATGCTCGTAATCTTCTCAGTCCCGGTTTTTCTGTCCTCCGCTTGCTTGGATGCTTGATGGGCATTGATAATAGTATAATGGCAGAAGCTCGTGGCTTTGCTGTTTTGGAGAATTCCTGCCCAAATCAACACTTAGAAAGCTCAACTCTAGTGGTCAGGTGATTTCATTAGGCTCTAAGAGTGAATTCATTGAAGGAGTCCATAGGAACTGCATCTTTAACAATGCCTATAGCTTGAACAGCTGTAGACTTGGATTTATAAAGGCTAATTAGATACAATGCTCAAAGTTTTATGAAGGCTGGTCCCTAATAGTTATAACCCTGCCAATTGTACTAATCACAAGTCCCTTGAGGCACACGTTGTATGCTGTTTGTGTATAAGAGTCTTCAGGAGCGGAGCTGGAGATTGAAGTATGGAGTAGGCAATCCCTGCCTTGACAAGAATTCATCTGTACCTCACGCGGATTGTGAAACCTCTTTCGCTTACTGTTATTCCGATATTTTCCCTACCTATGGGAGCGGCAGAGTCCGCTTCCCCGCTTGTCCTGTAGGCTGTAACATTGAGCCTTGTGTTCCTAACATTGAACATATCGTTCCCAAGGCAGTAGACGTCAGCTCAAACCTGGAAACATAATTAAGCAACTAAATCAAGAAAAGAAAGAAAGGAAGAAGGAGAGAAAAGAAAAAGAGAAAAAAGTCCAGTTCAGCATCAAACAAGGCCGATCTGTTGTCAGGCTGCAAGTGAGTAATGGTCCATTGTCTGGTTAGAACGAAACAGCTTAGCCTTGTCGCGCGCCCGATGTAAGCGCTGCTATGGAACGACAGGACAAGCCGTCATTCTGGAGCCGCATTTCGAACGCGAATCATGTTCAACTCCCCCATAAGTCGAGTCAATCTCAGGCTACCGCAGTGAGCGGCGGCAATAACGGCCAGTTGCGAAAGGGACGATTCTCATCACTCTTCTTGGGAAAAGATAGAGGGGGAAGTGACAAAAGTCGCAACCATTCAAATGAATCCGTTATCGAAGAGGACAGATCCGTCACAGTCCAGTCTGGCTCTTTGATTGGACATATCGGAGAAAATGGAAAATTCCCCGAAGCCGACCGAGACCCTTGGATTGAGGCGTACGAAAAGTTGCGAAACGACGAGAAAGAAGGAAAACTCGTCAATGCGTACGAAAAGATACTCACTAACCGCGCTACTGCGACCATATCGGGCACTCAATATGCCGAGGGTGATATCCAGGCGGATGCTCCCAACCAATTCGAAGGCCTCACTGAGGCCGACAGGGTCGATATGATGAAGGCTACTCTAAGTCCGGTGTTGGAAAGAGCTAAACAGGAGAAGACTTGGAAAAATATCGCTCTATATGCCGACACACTCATAACAAATGTTGGTAAAGGGGTTGGAGATGCTCTGCAAGCCCATCCACCGGCGGCCATGGCCTGGTCAGGCATCTGCCTCTTGCTCCCGGTAAGTAAGTGCCTTCATCGACTGGTCGCATCCTCGTGCTAATTAAATCAGATCATTGTTAAACCAATTAAAGAAGAAGAAAAAGTGACTGAGGGGCTAGAATATGTAATGAACCGCATGGACTGGTACATCCCACTGACCAAAGTGGTCTTGCAGCGGGAGTGGCCAGATAATGTCGCACTTCAACAACACCGAAGCAGCCTCAGAGACAATGTCGTCACCCTGTTCACATCTCTTCTAAAATTCGAGATGGAATGCGCCTGCCGGGCTTACAGCACACATCCAGTCGTCCGCGTCCTTGGAGACATTGTTAGCCTGAGCGGCTGGGAAGATAAGCTAGAGGATATCGAAAAGCACGGGGAAGCAATCGAAAAGGATCTCCAGAGTTATGGAATAAACAAACTGACGGAGTATTCCTTACAAACAGCGTCAAACACAAAGGATATCCTGACTGAAGTCAAAAAATTTAACGAAGCTGCCACCAGAGCTGAAAAACGAGGGCTGTCGAGAGGAAAGACGATCTGGTAGGGCTCATTTCGCGATTTGGAGCCACCACGTACCGCGACCAGATGGAATTCAACCCTCAAAGGCACCCAGGTACTTGTGAGTGGTTTTGCAGACACCCAAAGTATACATCGTGGTTAAATTCCACCAAAACGAACTGCTTCTCGTCACGGCTGAACCAGGCTGTGGTAAGTCGGTACTGGCCCGATTCTTGATCGAAGCAGAATTGCCGTCTCAGCGAGAAGACGCCGTTATCGGATACTTCTTCTTCAAAGATAATCCAGTGCAGAACAATTTGATAAACGCACTGAGCGCTATCCTTCATCAACTCCTCAATCTCTGCCCAGACGTTCTCGATACTGTAGGGACAAGTATCAGGAAATTGTCGCCTGAGTTGCTCAAAGACTGTGGCCATTTATGGGGACTTATCGAGGACGCTTGCGAGAACCTCTCGGAGAGAACTGTATTCTGTGTTTTCGACGCATTTGATGAGTGCAACAGCGACGGCCGTGAAAGACTGGTGCGTTTGCTCGCCTCTCATCAGTTCAGCAAGAGGCGTATACGATTCTTAGTTACAAGCCGGGGCTATCCAGCAATTGTAGGATCGTTCCGATCTATTGCTGAAAATCTTGTGCGTCTAGAAGGGGAAGAAAAGAGTGAGAAAGATCAGTTGCAGAATGAGATTGACATTGTTTTCCGCCATCGCGTTGAGAGTCTGATTGAAGATAGAAGGCTCGGCCAAAAGGTATCTAAGCTGCTGTATGAACGACTTCACACGAAGGGAAAGGGGCAGCGGACATATCTTTGGGTTCGTCTGGTCTTCAAATTCTTAGACAGCAATTACCCACTGAACCTGGATGGGTGGAGAGACCTTTTGGATCAGCTCCCCGAGGATGTTCCTGGAGCTTACGAAAAACTGTTATCCAATGTCAGCAGTACCGATCGCAGGCATGTCGAGACACTTTTACGTCTCATCTATGTCGCTAAGGAGCCTCTGAGTATGAGTGCAGCAAACGTAGCTGTTAATATTCGCGGCAAATACTCGCTAGACTCTTTGGAAGATCTTGGTTTATCGGATGAATCAGCTTTCAAGGAATGGGTCATTAACACATGCGGATTTTTCATTACTGATTATGATGGCAAACTATTCTTTATACACCAAACGGCGAAAGAGTTCCTTTCACCGGTAATGCAGACCTCAGTGGACAGGAACACCGACGAAAATAAAAAAGGTTTCTCGTTTCAGACGATATCGTCAAGCACTGAGCTTTTAGCAAAGAACGCTGTTAAATGGAGAGGTTCAATAAACACCGAGGAAGAGGCTCATTTCGTAATGACTGAATGCTGCCTAGCCAACCTATCGATATACAGGCAACGCCCAGAAACAAAGGAACTTGAAGCGCTCATTGAAGATGCATGGGAGCATGATCAAACAGTATATGACGATGGTATAAGGGAATTCAGACGCCGATTGGGCATTTCCGACGATTTCTTTGATTACAGCTCAACATATTGGTCGGACCATTTCCGAGCAGCAAAACTTCACCTCCTAGATAGGTCCACAGATGGTGTGGAGATTGGGGATACTCATCGAATCGCAAACCAGTCATTATTTCAAGCGTACCGATTAATAATGACATATCCTACACGTTCCGCATGGTTGTTGTCATCTGATATGATGGCAGAAATTAAGTTCCTTATGAAGCGACACCGTTCCGGACGTCTCCTAACGAAAGAAGGCTCTCTTTACATTGCGGAATTTAGCAAGAGTTCGAATGACTTGGAAGTCTGGCCTTCAACAAGCCTCTTCTCTGTCCGATGTTCACCAATCGTTTTCGCCTGCATTTTAGGCTTCCCTTTGTTCATACAAGAATGGCTTTCAGACAACACCCAGAAAAACGCAGCGCAAGTTCTTGAACAAAAATACCGCGCGTACAGCAGTGAGGCTGAGACACAACTTGCCTTGGCAAACGCAATTGTCTCAAATTTTGGAACTAACCGAGAGAGAGAATGCTGTATCGCTGAAATTCTAAGCTACGAGGCGAGGTTCTCATTTGGCAACTTTTCCAGGCTTGAGCGTCTTCTTTGTTTTGGGGATGAGATACTCGACGCGTTATCTATATATGTCGACGAAGCTGGAATGAGAATACTGACTCGTGACCAGTTGAAGAAGTTCAAAGCAAGGATAAAGCCTGAAAATCAGCTTGGCGAGGAGTATGTCAAGAGAAAGCCTAGAAGAGCGGAAACTACTTGAGCTCCTGCAGGATAAGCCGGCACTAAGTTGGGAGAAAACTAACTGTTAATGTAAGGCAGCTAGTCAGATACACGAATTATTAGAGTACAGGCCGTTTTCCTAACTTTTGTCAACCTGGACGCCTTGATCACATGTGCTGGAAGGTGCCAATTGTCACAACTTTAACGTTAAGGGTACTGCAGGGCTACGTGGGAAATTCACTGATATATTATTTCTAGTAGTAAATCTGGGTAATATCAAGAAATGAAATGCTTCTTTCTGACCCTTCTGCTGGTAAAGAAAAAAGAGAGTTAATAACGATCCAGATCCGTAAAATTGAATTGTAAGAATGTCACCCCGCCAGGACGATGACCTAGGACAACAGTTTGACCATATATAGTTGCACAAGCAGGCCTGTGCTCGTGAGGGAGCCAAAGAAGATTCCTCCCGCCAAGAGTCACCCACTCTTTCTCGATGGATAATGCATAATTAGAGGCATTCTTTCCAGGAGCATTCTCGTGTAAAGCGGTTTCTGCAAATCTAAGTATTCCATAGTCCGTGTTCAAATATTGGCCATCGTTCGAGAATGCTAGCTCCGTGAGCTGTTGATTAGTCTCGAGCGTCTGCTGGAGCGCTCCTGTAACAGCATTTAAGAGCCGTACTGTGTAGTCTGCTGAGGACAAGGCTAGCATCTTACCATCAGGTGAGAAGGCAACCGCCAAGACCCAAGCTGAACTGTTCTGCACCTGAAGAGTCTGCTGAAGCGTGCCCGTGGTCATATCCCAGAGCCGCACCGTACGGTCAACTGAGGCCGAGGCTAACGTTTTGCGATTGGGCGAGAAAGCAATAGCCCCGACAGCCTCGGTATGTCCCTTCAGTGTTTGTTGAAGTATATTTGTAGCTGTATCCCAGAGCCGTACTGTGCAATCGTGCGAGGCTGATGCTAGCGTTTTCCCATCTTGCGAAAAAGCTATAGCATTAATACAACTGCTATGCCCTTTAAGCGCTTGTTTGAATGTACCCGTAATTATATCCCAAAGCCATACTATACAGTCATCTGAGGCTATAGTTAATAATTTGCTGTTAGGTGAGAAAGCAATGACCCTAACATAGCTACTGTGGTTTAGTGTTTGCTGAATAGTACCTGTAGCTACATCCCATAGCTGTACTGTACCGTCGTCTGAGGCTGAAGCTAGCATTCTTCCATCTGACGAGAAGGCAACAAAGCTGACATCATCGTCATGTTCCTTTGGCGTTTGCTGTGAGTCTATAGCTGTATCCCAGAGCCGTACCGTGTAGTCGTCTGAGGCAGAGGCTAGCATCTGACCATTAGGCGAGAAAGCAACTGCATTGACATAGCTGCTATGCCCTTCCAGTGTTTGCCAGAGCGTACCTGTGGCGGTATTCCAAAGCCGCACCGTGCCGTCGTTCGAGGCGGAAGCTAGCGTCTGATCATCTGGTGAAAAAGCAACAGCTCTGACCCAATCGCTATGTCCCTCATACATTTGCTGGAGTACACCCGTAGCCACATCCCAGAGTCGTACTGTACGGTCATCCGAAGCTGAGGCTAACGTCTTACCATCTCGTGAAAAACTCACTGCCCTAGTTGGACCCTTATGGCCCCTGAGTGTCTGTTGAAGTAGGCCTCTACTTGTATCCCAGAGCCTGATCGTGTGATCAAATGAGGCTGAGGCCAGCGTTATACTGTCTAACGAGAAAGCAACCGCATAAACCCACCCATTGTGACCCTCAAGCTTCTGCTGGAACACGCCTGTAGCTGCGTCCCAAAGCCGTATTGTGCAGTCATTCGAAGCCGAGGCTATCGTGCTACCGTCCGGCGAGAAAGTAACAGCTCTCACCCACTCGCTATGACCTTCAAGCTTCTGCTGGAATGCGCCTGTAGTTACATCCCAGAGATGTACCGTGTGGTCGTTTGAGGCTGATGCTATCGTCTGGCCGTTTGGCGAAAAGGCAATAGCTCTGACCCAATCGCCATGCCCTTCAAGCTTTTGCCTGAACGTGCCAATAGTTGCATCCCAGAGCCGTATCGTGCGGTCGTTTGAAGCTGAGGCTATTGTCTTACCATCCGGTGACAAGGCAACAGCATTAACATAACTGCTATGCCCCTCGAGGGTCTGCCGGAGCGCGCCCCAGTGGTCTCTGACACCTGCAACTATCTTGATGAATGATAACCTTTCCCCCCATTGCTCTTTCTGGATAATACTTGTTTTCGGACAGAACACGAGTGCAGTGCCATATGTCTGTAAAGGAGCGCGTTCTATGATTGATCCATAGCTAAGGATAAATTTCTCAGCATCTCCCAGGAAGGCAGTGAGCTCATGACTATTCATTTGATGCGATACCTGGAGACGATTAGTCGCTAGATACCACGAAGAAGGCTCACTAACGTACCACCTGCTGAAGCTCTCTAATGGACTTTACTCCGGCTGACAAGCTCCCCGATAATGACAGACATTCAAGCCAGCGAAGGAAGTGTGCTTTTAGAAACGGGAGCACCATACCATCGTCTGTCAACACCTCTTTGCACTCTGGATCATTATGATTTTGATAGAGATGGTCAGCCCAGAATATGCAGGAGTATCGTACTGCAGTCAACGGATCTGGATGAACTGGTTGTGTATCTAGGTACTCTGGTCTGAAGCCGAAGTCAATGCTGTAGATATTTTTCTTCAGCATTGCTATCGCAGAGAAGGAGTGCCTAGCAATGTCAACATGTCTTTGTGCAACCCCAGCTAGCTGAAGCGAGCTGTAATTTTGGTATAGATAGTCCTTAGCCGATACGTGGATCATGTAGACATGATCGTCTCGTAAAGTAAGGAATGAGCCGCACATCTTGACAAATTCCTCGACTCTTTCCGTATCGATTGGCTGCAGTCCAGATACAACGGCCAGCTCCAGCAGATGCAGGGGACGATATGCAAGAGTAGCTGTCGTAAGCACGAGCAGACAAGACTCTCTTTCGTATAGCTTGTGGATTTGCTCTAACATTTGAGCATAAATACCTTGTAGGTCTGTCGGTACGCCACTGATCACTGCCTCAACATCCCCGGATCCCACTGTTTGCAGTTGCTGGATGACTAGGGATACCCAGAGAAAAGTACCGTCGGTCTTCTGGCGGAGAGTATGCCGAATTCGTTCCTGGGTTGCATCGTTGCCTTGCAAGGACTTGAGTTCGGACACCTTTTCGTCAATATATGTGCCAACAGCGTCAGATACAGACGCAGAATTGTTTAGCTCAATACTCAGCCCCATTCGAAAGTCATCAGAACTCGGGAATCGGTCGATGATGTAAGCTTCCCGGCTGGATACGAGCCATTTGATATGCGAGAATTCAGGGATACATTCCACGATAAAGCCAATGAGGCGTTCCAAATCAGTGCATTCATTAAGGGCATCGATGATCAGGTAGGTGGTCGTTCCCCCCAGGTCTCGCAAAATGTTCATGAAGATGACTGATAAATCGTCCCAGGAAATTGAATCTTCAAAGGGCGCTCTGTCGATAGGACCATACATCTCACGTATGCGCCGGGCGAGCGATGGCTGTTGAACAACGAGTAGGTAGATCAGGTTGCGCAGCATGGCAGTACCGTTGTTAAAACGAACGTCGGTTGCCTGGCAGAAGAAGTAGGAGAGCAGTGTGTCGGCGTTTTGGTCGCTCAATCTCGTCGATGGTTCTACTTCGTTGATGATACCGCAAATAAGCATGGTCTTGCCCGTGCCAGGACCACCCCTAATCCAGAGCATCCGATTCTGCCTGTTGCGCCATTGCCGGAAATTGGGGTGATTGAGGATCCAGCTGTACGACTTTTCGAGTAGACCACCTTTAATTGCCTCGATTTGGGCTTTATCTTGCTGAGGATCGGACACTCGGAAACGTCGTAAGTACATCCTCTCAAGATCAAGAAGATCCTGCCTTGTCGATTGTAAAAGTTTGGAACGAACTCGAATGACCTTATCTTGGTCCGTGGCTGCCTCTGCATTGTTTGCCTGTTGGTCGCCTTTTGCTCTCTGGGGTATATCAGCCAGAGTCTCCTCTACCGAGTTGTTTGGGAAGGTATGTAATACTATGTCTGAGAGAGCAGCAGGCGTCATGGTAGGAAACGACGTTGAAGCATCGGTAGTCAACGGATCTTCCTTGCTATGAGGGTTGGATGAGTGTGCTGAGGTTTGTCAGCGAGAGCAATCAAGGTTAGACATTGGGTATACCTTGTGAAGAATTTGGCGAGATCGGGACATATTTAGGTGAGCCATCCTGCGTCTTCGACTTCGCTGGATCCCCTTCTCTACGTCTGAGTTGCTTTAACAACTTCTTCTTCAGATTAAAGTCGCCTGCCATTTGTTCTGCGAAACTGTCGACAATGGAAATGTGCTGTTCGCAGCGCTTCAGTGATTGTTACGAGTGAAGATCTTCCCATCATCCTAACAACCCCCTCATGTACTGTACCTCTCAAGTCTCCTTCAATACGGCTGATCCAATACATGCAGCTAGATCCACTTTTTGGCTTGTGTGTGAACCCAACTGGCGTACAGCCTTTCAGTCTCTATATACATGTACATGAATCCGCTGTCGTATTCCTATTTGTACTTTGAGGTTGCACCACGCCCTCTTTGCGCTTCTTGGGGCTTCTCAACCTGATAAGGCTCGGTCGATTTCGTGTGCCCGTAAATTGGGTACTGATACAGAACTCCTCGATCTGATAGAGACAATTCGAGCTTTGCATCCACAGCTGTTATTTCATACAAAGGGTCGCTGTAAAACTCTCTTAATTATTTCCGTAGTCTCGTATCTATCTCTTGTATCGGAAGTTTTATTAGTGATCCTTGCGTTAATATAGAGCCCGCCATGGCACGAAAAGTAGCCAGCATATTCTGTCTGTCGTCGCAAATCCCCGAGTGATCGAGCGATCGGGTTTGGGTCAGACGCAAATGCGGGGTATGAAGGCCTCACGGGACAATTCGAATAACCAAACAATTGTATTTATTGCTCCCTCAATCCTTTAGCTCTGGAGATTCTGAACCCTAATATTTCATTCCACTAAGACGCAGTCTCATAGTGAAGTATGATCTAATGTTTGTTGCTACACATATATAGAAACTTACTTGGCGTAATTCGCTGCATTCCAAGTATAAACTAACATGAGTTGTAAATAAGATATAAGTTAAACGAAATAATTCTAATAAAAACTTTCATCCACATCACAATTTCGATTCAAATCAGGGGAATGGACTATAGACACAAAATACATAATGAGGCTCTTGGACTGGTTTTACTTAGCAATGAGATTATAAGACCTGGATCACAGACCTAAATCTATCTGACTAGAGCGTGTGTAATCTCTATAACTGGCTCTTGGATCGGTTATCTACGCAATTGATGGGAGAATAGCGCTTTCCAGACTGCAAATTATACTTGGTATCTACACTTTCTACAAGCTTCCGTCTGGTGAAACTTACTGGGATTAGTATCATTACATCCATAATCGCATTCGCACTGCTATTCTCCACAAAAACAATACTTGGTAAATCTTCTCACTAGTAGACTGTATCAAGACTTAATGCCTCTGAGTTGGAACATATACACGAAAAAATTGTTTATTCTGCTATCTACGTTACGTACATTTCTTGATAGCGGGCGGCCGTATATATGTTTGCACACCTATTTCTTAACATGATTAATAACCAGTTGCCTAAATTCCTCTGGAGTCACCATCTTGATCCCGAGCAAATCGTTATCTCTACCATAAGGGACGCCCGCTTCAATCTGGAGCCCAAAAATAGTAGAACCAAGGGAGTCTCGTATAACCTCATACTCCATACCTCTTCCGGCCTCGACCGCTTCATATGCAGCAGCAAATGAGCTCTTGCTATCCTGGTGAATTATAGAGAGCTTCACGTCAGGGCGGCCTTCTTGCACAGCGGACAAGATTTCATTTTGAGTTGCCATGCCGGTGTTTGTGTAAACGTCTTTATTTTCCGTCTCTTTGGGATTGAGCAAGACGTTGACGACAGTTCGAGCAGTGTCTGCCAGAGTGGACATTCCGACAGAAATATCGCCCCCGTTCCATACGTTCGCCGTGGCGGTTTTCCAATCGACAAAGAAGTTATCAAGGCCCCATTCAAGGAACGGTCCAGTATATAAGAATGTATACGTCATGCCCGTTTCTTTCAGTAGGTCTTGAATAAGACCTTTTGCACGCAGGTAAGGAACGGCTCGAACTGACGGAATGCTCACGTCAAGGCCGTATTCCGAAGGAAGAAACCTCTTGACACCAGCTTTGTCTGCGGCTTCAACAAGCGCCTTTTGTTCGTCATAGTACAAGTGGTTCATGGCCGATATAACAGCATCTTGGCCCTTGAGAGCATCCACCAGGGAATCAATTGATCCGTAGTCGATTTTCGCGATTTTGACGCCGTCAAACTCAATTTTGGATGAATTAGATTCTCGCAGGAGAACCGTAACATTGAATCCGGCTTCTTTAACGGCTTTGACAACTGCTGGCCCAAGGTAGCCAGTTGCACCAGCAATTGCAACGTTCTTAAAGGAGCTCATTGTTGGTGTTGTTTGGTGATTCAAAACAATGGATGATCATAAATGCAAACGCTGATGCGATTGATGTAGATTAAATCTGTGTTATTGGGGGTTGTCCATGTCTTTTTATATCCTCTACCAGTTCGATAATCGTGCATAGTTTTCTCCATTTCAATATGTTTCCGACTTCTCTGCCAACTACTTTAATAAAGCTGATTATTTATTCAACTTGAGAAGAGCACCTTGTATAGCAATCGAAATAAAGATTGGTAGCGACGTATGGGCAATTGTCTATTCTCAAGTTCGATTTTCATCAAAGCATATACTAAACAGTTGAGAACGGCCAAGCTAACAGAACGGATCTGGCAATTGCTCCATCAAACACTTCAGGCAATCTCTTATTGCGAAAATGAAGGGCATGACCGTTAGGAACAGAAATGGTCTCATTGGTCAAGGTCCGTAGCAAACCCCATGTTGGATTTCCAAGCAAAATTGATTAGCTATTAGCTGTGTACAGCTGTGCACATCTCTCAAAGAATAAACCATTTCTCTGACGGATGTTGATTTATCAGCAAGCCTCCCTCGTTACGGTGTCGCTCAACAATGTACAGGTAGATTGTGGACACCTCCTTTCAGCAGGTTACATTTTCCCATCCGGGTAGCCTCAGGTTCCGACCTTAGCCCTGTTCAGAATTAGGCTCCCTAGAAGCAATGCAAAGACATACTTGATTTGTAGCCGACGCCTTGTCATTCACCGGTAAGCAACTGGGGAGTCAACAGCCTGAGATTCTGTAGATGACCAACACACAAGCTCGGATGAATCGCAAACAGGAGCGGCGATAAAACTCTGAAAATTATTGCTTGTACTTCCATCATTGTATGCATTTGGCATCCCTATTCTTTGTAATGTTTGCTTGATAGGGTTAGATACGTGTATCGGCGTAAAGGCTAAAAGTCTTTGGCGCAGGAGCTTACGGGAGAGATGGATCCGTTCACTAATCTATTGTAATGGTGGAATTTCCAGAAATGGACATTGGTGGATTGTATCACCATTTTAGAGGCTGGTCAGTCCCCCACCAACAGCACATAAGGTTGAAGTTAAAGCCCTTTCCACTCTTGTATCCCTTTTGCATCGTGTCTAATGCGTGTAAGTTGTATCTAGCTTACAAATCTAATGAGATCAACGGCGACGGAGCTTCTATTCTCTCCTGTCCGATATACCAAGCTTATACCTTGACACTATCTTATGAGCCCTCATTAACAGTAACGATATAAACTGTGACGCGTTATTGAGCAGTATTCAACATGTTGTTGAAGCGATCTAGTTAACGATCTTAAACTTCGATTATCTGGCTATCGGGAACGCAGCTATCAGAAACCTTCTGAACGACTAAGCGCCAGCGGTTTATCCTCTCTGCATTATTTGTTTTCAGCATTTTGACAACATGGACAAAGATAGCGAGGTGGCTTCCAAACACATTCTGGACGACAATGCCGAAATTGAACTGAAGCAAGGCTCGCAGTCAGATACGTCTTCTCCCGATGATTCGCCTCCAACGCCACCACCAGCCGCTTCTCCAAGCAGCCCTGTCCCGGATGGCGGACTCAACGCATGGCTTCAAGTTTTGGGAGGATGGGTGATACTAGCAGCCTCCTGGGGTCTTGTAAACACCTTTGGAGCATACCAAACATATTATCAGACGGTGATGCTCACATCCGAGTCAGCATCTACGATCTCCTGGATTGGCTCTCTACAAGCATGCCTTCTATTCCTTGGAGGTCTCGTTTCAGGACCTCTCTTTGACGCTGGTTATTTCACGCCGACTATGATTGGGGGGCTGCTGTTCATTTGCTTCGGAATGTTTATGACATCTCTCTGCTCAACTTACTGGCAAGTATTGCTTGCCCAGGGAGTTTGTGTTGGCATTGGAATGGGCTTGGCATTTTTGCCCGCTACCGCCATTCTGTCGCAATATTTTGCGAAGCGGCGGGCTTTTGCAATGGGCGTCGCTGGAACCGGTTCGCCTGTTGGAGGAATCATCTTCCCTATTATTTTCAGCCATTTACTTCCGAAAATTGGCTTCGGGTGGACTACTCGAGTCATTGCGTTTATCATCTTGGGGCTCTCTGTTATACCCGCCGTCTTTATGCGGCCTCGATTACCAGCATCGACAAAAGTTCGCTCTCTTGTCGATGCCTCAGCTTTCAGAGATATGGCTTTTGTAACCTTCATCATCGGTTCTCTGCTGACCTTCCTGGTCCTCTACACTGCGTTTTTCTACATCCAGGTGTTTGATGAACTCAATCATTTGTCGACCTTAGAGTTTGCACCTTATACAGTCACACTGCTTAACGTTGGAAGCGTGATTGGCCGTTTGCTACCCATGTACCTCAGCGACAAGTATGGAGTGTTGAACGTTACAATCTTTTCTACCTTTGCCTCTGCAATTTTGGCATTTGGTTGGATGGGGCTTACAAATTTGGGCGGTATCGTCGTGTTTACGCTTCTGTACGGAATTACCTCAGGCGCCACTGTTGTGGGAACACCAGTCGTCGTCATGGTCGGATCTCCCGATATGTCGCGAATGGGAACCCGTTTGGGTATGTCATTTATTTTCTTTGGAATCGCTATTCTTGTCGGCACGCCTATAGCAGGTGCCATATTTGGAGATTTTACACGCACGCGTTGGCTGGGTGGTATTGGATATTCTGCTGGAGGCTTGATCTTGGGAGCGGCCTTCATGTGCTTGTCGTGGATTCCCATGAGTAAAAAGAAAGGGACATGGAAAATTTAGTTGGGAGGTGGTACTCCGTATTGGGTGTAAAATGGAGAGAACCGTGTTAACTATCTTTCAAGAATTTGGACATCTCACTCTAACGACAGAAAACTCCAGAGCTCATTATTTCGTCTACGTATTGTTTTAATAGCATCACACAACTTCAGGCCACAATTGAACACCCCTGGTAGTGCTTACTACAGCGCCCGTAGAAATAGTTAGGTCATCACTAAAGATCAGGACGTTGGCTTGCGTAGATTGTTAATTTAACTATGAGTCTGTACTAAAACCAGGCCTGGTTGCCCTGGTATTGAATCGCCATGTGCAGCTATGATGAGCTTCATGCTAAGAAGGAGACATTTCGCATCCCAAATTAGAGCTGACGATCAAGGAAATCGTTGATGAATGCTGCATATGCGTCAGCATACTGGTAGAGGAATCCATGTCCTGCGTCTGGGAATATATGTAACGCAGCATTAGGATGGCTCATTTTCTCCCACATAAGGATGCTGTTTTTAGTCGGTATTATAGCATCATCGGAGCCTTTGCCTTTAATTAGCACTTATAGAGTTGGGTATTAGTGATTTACTTACCAGTGGCGATAAGGACCGGCATCTGGAGCTCATGGAACCGATCATACGATCCGTCACTTGCTTTGTTGGGATCGATAAAATTGAAGTATGCGGCGCTTTGCTCATCAGCAGACTCACGGCTTGCGTAGTCACTACGATTTTGGCGCCCGGTAGTGATTCTCTCCCACGCCGCGTGGCCGGCGGCTTGGCCTTGAGCGGAACTGGTGAAGAAGGTTGAGATAAATGCATCCTTATGCTCATTAGCAGTAACGGCTTCTTGGAGCTTTTGCAGTACGGCAGGGTTGCCAAGCTGAACGCCTTCGCCAATGCTTGGTGTTGTAGCCGAAAGAATGAGATGGCGAACAAGATTAGGCGCATTAAGAGCAATCATCTGGGCATTAAATCCACCTCCTGAGAATCCCATAACATCCACTTGCTTCAAGTCCAAAGCGTTTATGATGTTAATAAAATATTGTGCAAGCTGAGCCACAGTTGATGGGAAATGCCCTTCAGATCTTCCAGAATTCGCGGGATCGATAAGAATTACTGGCCGCTTTGCTGCCAATGGATCAATGAGAGCTGGATCCCAATGATCCATGGTGCCCCTTTAGTACATTAGTAATTGAGATTTCAATGTCTTCCTCACTAATATATCACCTATAGTGCATGATCAAAACGAGAGGGACCCCTTCCACCAAACCCAGTCGTCTATAAGCAAACTTTATGCCATCAACATTAACAAATTCATCTTTTGCAGTTGCATAGGTCGACATTTTGATATGTTGTTTGATGATATAAGCGATATGGTCAAAGTTTCGAAACTTTTAGTTCTGAATGGTGGTAGAGAGAAAAGTTACTGCTGGAAAGTTGGAAAATGAAGGAATAGTTTCGAGATCATCCCTTCATATCTTATATATATATATATACATACATATCTGGATTTCTCAGCATCTCAACACTGATTATTGATACTCAACAGAATATCACTGTCTCTTGACAATCTTGACAGTGGTAATGGACCCACAGCCTCACAATGAAAGACCGGAACCAACGGGGAGATTTAGATTACTGATCGAAAGATATCAAGTTCAAGTAAACACACTCTTCTTCTGTCTTATCACAATGTATATCAATTAATCGCTTGATCAGCACGGCATTTAATAGCAAGATGAGAAGTGGCTAATAGTGGAAGCCGAAACCATCGAATTGAGGCAGCGGCACCCCGGTCTTCGACGGAGTTATTACTGCTACTATTGTCCTCCACCCTTAGCATCTGCGCTAATCTGATCTGGAAAATGGTCATGGGGACCCGCCAAGTTCAGTTTTACCTCCTCGCCGTCTCTTTGCCAGTACATCGTTGGTTTCCATGTAGTACTCTCGGTTCTTACGACCAGCATATGCATGACGTGTGCCAATCCAATTCTATGGAGCAATCTGCTTGTATATTTAACTGTCGTCTGATGATTATGTAAGTTCTTTGAATGAGAAAGCTTTGCGATATTGAGAAGCCCATCAAATTCCTCTCATTTCTCTGTATTGCCGAAACAAGGGTTGTAAATGAGCTCGGCAGCCAGCAAAACAAAAGAGAACGCGATTGGGCTCTTTGGTTGACCAATCGTGTCTTATTTATATAGATTATTATTATACGGAGGCCCTCATTGGAGGAATTATGGTGCTGCATGATAGTACATGCAGGTAAAGCTGGCCGCAAGGCTCTGTAAACGTAGGAGCAATCTTTGCGGGGCAGTATCATCACCTAAGTACATCACAATGGTTGTAGCTTTTATTTCATATCTGGTTTATTGGTTAGTTAGAGAGTACTTTATAAATCCAGTATAATTTACAGTATTACTTTTGCTCGTTTTACCATTCTATGCACATGCAATCCACATGGATTTGTGTGTGCGGCTGAAGGTGGCTGAAACATTTGAGAAGGGATATGAAATGAGGAACATTGCTTCGGAAAATGAGATGCCTAATACCGAAAAACCAAACGACCCAAAAGTTTAAAATCATTGCCATATCCGTGCTTTACCAACGGAGAACTTGCAAACAGCAATAGTTAAAGCCACGATTCTACTCATAGGACCATGCATAGAGAGTTCCAGACACAAATCCCGGTCTGAGAATCCGTATATTGGTGTAACCACACTTTTCAAGCTTTTGATGATTGGTTATAACCCCTCTTTACATAAATTGCCAAGCCCACGTAGCCTGCCAATGGAATGACAGCTCAACTGGGCTGAACATATTTGCTGGAGGCGGTGATCAGAGATGGTCTATTGCTGTATACGCGAGTTTCACCATTCCGAAAACAGAGCATCAATTGACCATCCCGGTGCTGGACAGCGCAGCCGTTTGCTCTTGATGAGTACACGTACGCAAAGCTGATGCCTATTCTCTACGCGGTGAGCGTCATAGATGCGGTGTGATGAATTTGTGGCTTGCAGTAAGAGATTGGAGGAGTTGTATTGGACGATCAAATCGGCGATTGATAGACAACATGGATACGCGTAGGCAATATGGAGGGCCTATTGTTCCTATAGAGTTTTCCATACCGTGATTTATTATTGCTATTTTATACCACTGCCAATATTATCAAGAGCAGAAATAACGGCGTACATGTCTCGAGATGCTCTTTACAAGAGCTAAAGACATACGACGACGTGGTGCAGCATGTGTATGCACTGGGAAGAGGTGCCTAGTTGATCGCGGTCCCTGATTTGGCGTTGCTATTGCAACTAATGCGAGCCAAAAAAGCAAATAAATAAGGCATCCAATAGGATCTTGTTCCATTTACATATTGCATACGGCCAGAGAAGCGCCAGTCTTACCATTATGCGAAGCCATGGCTTCACCGGTTGGCTTGTATCCAATATTTCCATGTTCTCGCTTCGAATTTCGAGTTCAGCCGCAGCTCAGTGGCGCAAAGATCATTGGAAAGCAAGCTGTCTACTCTCGCCCTGCACTTTTCATATTCTGCTTGATCCAGAGACTCTCTTCACGTTTATATACACTTGATAATCCACCGGCGATACTGTTTGTTTTTGCATCTCTTTGTGTCTTCCTCGCTCACTAGTATTTATCATCTCGTCATTTGTCCCAATTTCTTTTCCCAGATTCCCCTCGTGCTATTCTTAGCATAAATCAAGATGCAGCGATGCAAGTCTGAAGCATTGCGTATCCGTCAGCGCAAAGGCCTTCGCTACCGCAAAAAAGGTCACGACTCATGCCAGCATGACTGCTGTAGATCCGGTCCTCGTCAGAAGAAACGGATTGTGAAGGAGAAGACTGCTGGATATGAATCGGAAACCGAAGATCTAGCCAAGAGATATGATAATGAAGTTCTTGGAATTGAGACCAAAGAATCTAGCGACTCAGAGTTTTCTTCAAATGTACCGGAATATGACATCACCAAGATGGATCAGGCTTCTAAAGAGGCCCGAGAGGCTGAGTGGAACATAAAATGCCAGAAGTCCAAGGATTACGTCCAGCGATATATTCACGGTACCTTGGTTAGCCCTGAACGTCGGCATTCAAGCGATCCGTCCACCGACTCCTCGGAGATCCGTCGTGAAATAGAGGAACGAGCACATCGCATTGTCATTAACTATGAAGCTCTGCACGAAATATTACTCCGTCACCAGCCAACTATACAAGCTCGTTGGACCAAGAAACGCCCAAGCCAAAAGCAAAAGGTTTTGCATGAACTATGGGCTAATATGCCAGAGAAGCATCGTCCTGAGTTCTATGCCTTTCGCTGCGCAGGGGCTCAGAAGCGGAACAAAAAATATAGAGACTGGTACATGTGGCCCTATATCAATGAGCAGGATCTAACTGCGCGAGACTCTTTGCTCCTATTGATCAATTCTCGCGCATTTTACACTCCTTCTAATTTTGTGGACGGCGATTTGGCTGCGATGAAATTCGGGTTGGAGATGGGAATCTTGAAATCAGTTCCCCTGCCAGGATATCGCATGACCCTCTTAGATTCTGAGAACATTGAGGACTATGGAAGGCTTGTTGATATATCGGACTATTCAGAAGAGGAGATTTTATGCCTTGACGAGAAGCGGATCAGCCCTTACTACGGCATTCTTATCCTAGAGGCACAAGACAGGCTCATGGAGTTTCTGGTGAATTGCTGCAAGAAAATATTGCACGACATTCCGGAGGACACTCTAATCTCAGATGAGTTGCCAATTATAGCCGACACGCCAAAGCTGTTGAATAACAGTAATTTATATGATCCTGCTATAATGGCAGCAGAGGCCCCTTACAGAGTCCCGGCAAGACCCAACTTCAAGCAAATCGGATTACTGCTTGGTGCCAAAGTAGCAGAACTAAAGGATCGCGTCTCGAACTTGCGTGAAGATCCGATTTGCTTTGCTATTGCCATGCAGGTGATGAAAGACCATTCACCGAAGGAGTTGGAAGGGAGTAAGGGTTCTTACTTTCGGCCGTGCGCAGGACATGATACGACCAACGGTCTACAGTTTCTCGTTTGCAAGCTCTACGCCGACTTTGAGTTCTTTGCGGACTTGTACGAGCAAGTTCAACAACTGGAAACGTTTCACGCCAGATATGAAGCAGATATCCTACCGTTCAAAGATGTACCCGAAGAGATTTTGTCGGCACTATACAAGTATCAGATGCGCCTCTGGGAGACGGTGAATATCAGGCGATCGGCTCTCAGAGCAGTCGTTCAGAACTCTCCCGAATGGTTCCGGCATTTTACTGATGGCCGTCCAAGCCTATCTTCTTTCCGATCCGACCTAGTAAATTATAAATCGAGTTCAGTTCGCCGCCACTTGGTATGGCTGCTTCAGTGTGTAACTGAATTTGATCCAAAGTTACCAAGCCTTGCCAATGCTGTCCATTTGATCTTACCTCTGATCATGGATGAGATAGAGACTCTTCGAGAACATGAGCCAGAGGCATGGGAGCTCACGTCTTCTCTTACGGGGGAGATTATAGATGAGCTAGCAATCCTGGCTCAGTGTATGGAGCAAGTTGATATGTATCTTCGACGGACAAGAAGCTACAAACGCTGCGATGAAGAAAAAGAGAACAAATGTATTCACCAACTTACCAAAGATATGGATCACATTTATTCTCTCCTCCAATTAGAGGGTCATATTTATGATGACATTGTCGGATTGGCGGATACTGCCACTAAGAAACTGGTATATCCTTGGGACAAACGCCGGACCAAAGAAAACGTGCAGGCGATGCAGAAGGCTGAAGGGGACTTGGATAAGTTCTGGAACGCAGCCGATTCAGCCATGTTTTCCAAAATTGAAAACTTCCGTGAATCGATGCTCGGGCAATACATAATAAGCGTTCAAGAGAATCTTCGACGGACACCAGATTGGATCGAGGAAGAGCAACCTATAATACCGAGGGCTGTTAGACAAAGAAATGCAAGTCAGGAAGAGACTGAGATTTACAGGCCTCCCTTTGCGCCTTGCGATGACCAGAGCGACAGTCCTAAAAAGTTGAAGCAAGATGGCCGTCAAAGCGTTCAGGTTAAGGTCAAGACGAAGGGACAAGCTCACAAAGCTGTTATGCCAACTGATGCAAATCTTTCTGAAGAGGTTATACCTGAAATAACCCTCATCATGCCTGTGGACACACGAGCACTGAAAGTTTTCCGTGTTCTCTTCTACAATCCAGATGTGACTTCTTCACCGGGGGAGGTTCCATGGAACGATTTTATCCACGCCATGGTCTCTACGGGGTTTTCTGCACAGAAGTTGCAAGGATCAATTTGGCAGTTTAATAGGGTGAATGACGATGGGCAACAGACGATTCTGTTCCACGAACCTCACCCGCACAAAAAGTTGCCTTTTTATGTTGCACGATCCATGGGATGGAGGTTGAATAAGCATTTTCAATGGTCTTTGAACAATTTCGAGCTGAAAAAGAAACAGGTAGAAGGTCTGCAGTGACGTTGATTTAACAGATTGTTAAAGTGTGTAAACGGGAACCAAGGATTTGTGGAGAGAAGGCATGGACAATGTTTGTTTAACTATCATTCGCTCATTTACTTGCTTTAGTAGTTTTGATATTTATGCTCAATATTTTACGCAATTGGAGTTTACTTGTGTCTTTTTTTTCCGTCGCCTCTATAGACTCTATAGATTGTCGTTGGAGCATTGTGTTTGATGTTGAGAATCAAAACTCGAATTCTAGGCACTTACGTAGACTTTATGACTAAATATACATCATAGTGACAATGGACAGCGCATAAAGCTGGAGGATATTTCGGACAGCTCTCCCTACGAGATTTTGGTCTTTTAAGTGTTGAGCGTGATATACATAATTTAAAGGAAAGGTTCACCAGGCTGCACAGCCCTCATTCGGGAACCCGCAGGGATACTACACAGACGCTCTTGGAGTTCCGAGGTCACAGGAGGGACATGTGATACAGGAAAAGGAGATGACCAATCACTCCTAATACGTTGAAGCTGTTAAGGTATAGCGTAGGAGTAAGTAGATCCCAATGAGCTTCCATTAGCTTTCTTGTCTCCCCCTTCCAGAAATTATAGGAATACGGAGCATAGCGGTGAGAATAGCCGGATACCCCGTAAGATCGGCTACTCGCTTGAACCGGGCGTCTTCGCCAAATTTATCCATGGCTGTCAACAGGGCTTGCCATTCGTTTAGTTATCTCAGTAGGCTGCATTCAATCTTCAAGCGATAAATGTTGATAAAAGGGGCTTACGTGAAGAGTGAGTGCGATGGGGAGGCGAGATTGATGCTAAATGAAAATGATTTGCACCATCAGGCAATCCTTCATCCCAACATAATGCCTTGCCTCCTAAACAGAAGATCATATGTCCTTTATATACGACGTATGAGCATGATATCATATCAAATTCGTATCTATGAGTTCGTCTTAGGAGTACATCCTCATGATAGGCGAAAGTAAAAGTGGAAAAGAAGAAGAAAAGTTCAGTTGCCTGGGACTTGATGAGGCCATCAAATCGGCATCCTCGTATACGTTTTCTGCTCTGCATTCATTAGTATGGTACCGTGCCTGGAAAGGCAGTAACACCCTGCAATCAGCCGCAAACGTTATCACTAGAATATTTGCTCAATGAATGGAAGACGGCAGTGTACCCAGCTAACAAGGATGTTTTAGGCCAAGCAGGGACCCCTGTAATGTGAACTTTCACCTCGAAATCCCAGACTCTCGCTGTACCGGACACAGCGCTAGCAAGGGCACCGAGCTTTCGACCGAGCTTTCACGCGGAGCATATCTGCCGCGAATAGGGGAGTTCTGGCTACGCGCTTTGGTCGCCTTTGGTCCTTGGCTGGATTCATCGAGGATTCATCGAGGATCCTTGCGCAATCTCGTGGATAAGTTGCTGAATGATGAAAGCATATGCGGGGTTTGACATAATGACCCTCTTGTAATTGATATCCATACGCCTTTATGATGGATTGTACTCTGTACTTCATGGATTGCTGTCCATTGGTTTGGGGGTGCCAACCCGGTCGTCGGGCCGCTACTTCGCGGCATTTCGCGGGCAAATACAGTAAAACGGCGGTAGGGGTCGTATTCCGCGAATTCTACTCCGGACTACTGAGATTTAAACCTGCAGGGTGCGGCTCACGGCCTGCGAAGCACATGACTCAGAGCCGAACGTTGGGCAAGGTGCAGGAAACGCCCGTATGGTTGCCGGTGCGAAGTGACAATAAGACTTAGCCTATGAAGTGAGAACAAGCTACCAGTATAAGGGAGGTGATGATATTACACGTATCTAGGGGAACACGGAGTAGGAGAGCTAGAGAAGCTAAGGAATAACTGTTCCGAATTGTTATTTTTAGGCCGTCGGCTTGTGGTTTAGTGTATGGCTATCCAGTGAAGGAAATCATCCCACTATCGCACAACTACGGAACATGTATGCCGGATTTTCGCGATATCCTGGAACCTTTTGGTAGCCGGATACAATATCCCGTTGCGCCCTATCGGAAACCGACGTTGAACTGGCGGAACAGGCTGCCTCTATCCTCTTTGGCTATCATTTCTGACTACCTGCACTCCGTACTCCGCAGTCTACTTGGTAGTTTAAGAAGACTCTCATTTCCACACGGCTCCTGCAGATCACTTCCCAATGCTCTGCCCAGCTCCCAGGGATCAATGCGCGGTGCCTGGGGTAAGCCCTGCGCTTCCCATGTTAGTAAATGCTGTGCTCTCTGTTTGTTACTCATCTAGAGCAAGTTTCGGCCGCTTCGTGATCGGCGGTTTGGAAGACGGTTCCGAGACCGCGGATTCGCAGCGCAAGACTCTACTTAATATGGTAAGTATGTTTCAGTGCCATGCTGATGCAGGGGTAAAAGACAGCTCTTGGAGTGAGATGGCTCTCTGCAAGCGGACGTGGGGAATAGGTAATACAGTGCATCTGCTAGACTTCATGTAGAGCGTAGAGCTTCATACCAAGTATGTAAGTATATTAATAAGAATTACAAGTTTAGAAAAGCCCTGTCCAGCAATTGTGATATACAGTAACCAATGTCCCCTCAACATGATGGATAAAACACCTAAAGACCGTTGAACTCCACGCTACTGCTTCTCATCTACCTTCTGCTCATCCGGGTTGGGCAGAAAGTTCAGCCATGGTCCTTCATTTATATATCCAACAAATCCACCGGCCTTGGTCTTATCGCTGACCCAAGGAGACACACGGCGCAAGAGCCTCAACCACCATGTCTCCATTGCTTCATACCGTGTGACATATCCAGACATGGTGACGATGGTGTTGGCATGGGGTCGTTGCTTCGCCTCATAAGCATCCAAAGCAGCAGTGATCTCGCTCTTTGTTGGTTTCCTCCCACCATCTGCCTCGCATCGTCGCACCAAGGGTATCAATTCGTTCATTAAGTGGACAACACCCTCGATGGCCAAGTTGCCTCCCAGCCCGGGATTGATGGTCGCTTTGTGAACCGCGTCGCCTATCAGCGTAGCTCTACCACCGGAATTCCATTTCGGCTTCAAAACTCCCTCTTCAAGGGGTAGCATGTTCGCTCTGACTCTGCTTTCCCACAAGTCTTTGAAGGTGTAGCCGGGGCCCACAGCATAGTCTCCGTATTTGGCGATTGTGGCCTCGGTCTCTTCTTCTGTGAAGCGCGGTGTATTGGGAGTCTGTGTCGTACGGTCACTCTTCACAAAAAGAAACCAAAAGACAAGGCCAGGGACACCGGCAGCAATGACGCCGGAGAAGCCCGGGTAGTAAACATTGTGAACGGCTCGCTCCGGCAAGAATTGCTTGCCGCCAGCTGACTCTTTAGAGTTCTTGGAGGTTGCAAAGATGCAATGGTAGTTGCTTATGAAGCCACTCTGCATCTCTTTTGATGCAGAAGGATCAGTAGAAGCAATCTTATCAGCCATAAGGTTTCGAATTGTGCTGTGGATGCCATCGGCACCGAGGAGGATGTCTCCCTTGATGGTTTCACCTTTATCCGTAACTACCTCAACACCATCCTCTGTCTCAGTGAAGGAAGCAACACCAGTGTGAGCTCGGATTCTAGACTTGTCTGCAATCTGGTTATAGATGCAGCTAAGCATAAACCTTCGCTCCATAAAAGTAGTCCATCGATGGAGGGTCCTGTCAGGAACGGGATGGTAATCAGTCGGGTTGTCACCTTCGCTTATTTCTTGCAGGCATAGCGTAGCATTTTCAGGGGAAAAGGAAAAAGAAAAGAAAACGAAAATACTACGGTATCGTAGGATTCCAATTTCATTTCACACACTTACATCTTGGAAATCTCTTGTAGGATAGCTGAGTCTTCAAACATGTTACCATTCTCATCATAGTGTTGTCGAGTTTCTAACGGCACAACGCCAGCCTGGATCTCGGGCCAAACGCCAAGCTGCTCCATAACCCTCTGGGTATGCGGATGAATTGAGACAGAGGCGCCCAGATGAGGAGCGATCTCTCGCTTCTCTAACAGGACATAGTCGATCCCAGCCTTTTCCAGCGTCACCGCCGTTGTCAAACCGACAAGACTGCCGCCGGCAATGATTACCGTGAACCGCGACGAATTGGAGTCTGCCATGGTATCAGAAAACAAGCCGAAAGGATTTTAGTGTGTATCTTCCAATGCCGTGAACGTTCAGGTTCATCAATATGGGGTTCAGCGGGCGTAAAAAACAAGCGTGAAAGTGACTGCGAGATTTAAGTCTCGTAACAGCAACGTGTGTCTTTAATAAGCCCCCGAGTACGAAGCACACACAGTGAGTATTAATACCAGTTAGATGGCATTACATGATTTGATGCGCGGCCGTATTTCTTTTGCAACTAGGGTGGTGCCGTCTTCCCCGTCGCCTGGTCGTCTCATACCCCTACCTTGGCCATTTTAGCCTGTCTTCTCCGTCCTGTCTACGCTGCCCGAGATGATGGATCTCCCCATATAAAATTGAATCATCTCCAGCTAGCAGAGAAGACTCTGGGCGCTGGCAATGGAATTCTTACAGGTCATATCATGCGGAAAGACGGATGTTCAAGTGCCTGCGCCTGCAGTCTCTCTTTAGGAACGATTGTCAGAACTACGCCTGCAAGGGTCCCTGGGCCAATGGAAAATTAAGCGCATGGAGGAGACGGGTCCTCCAGATACACGTGCGATACATGGCTATGGGGGAAATGTCAAGGGTGAACAAGGATAACAAGATGTAGACAGTTGTCAATTCTTCAGGGACCAAATTTAGCTTGTCTCCGATATCTGCAGTTCGCTGCCAAAAGCGGGTGGCGAGTCCAGCTGTTGGGCTGCCTTAGCTGCTGTGAAGATGCATGTACGCCTCACGGACTTGTAACAAACCGGCAGGCCTTCCAGGATTGCATCCATGCAAGGAACAGAAAGATTTTCCCTTCTCTCCTCCGTACTGTTACGGGGTACCTTGTCGTTGTCGTATGAGCATTCCTGTTTTGGCACAGGGACTCTGTCGAGTGCGGCTTCTCCGTTGCTATGACCATCATATATAGCTAACAATGCCGTCCCAAGATACCGGAATCATGCGTTGTTTGGGCGATTCTCAAAGTGTGCTTCGGGCTCCATCAAGACTCCGAAATGGCGACCTCCGCACCTGTAGACATGACACTGTTGCCGGATGAGAAGTACGAGATTGCTGTCTCGTACGGTACCATCATTGGCACGGGCGTCTTTGCAATTATTGTTTGCAGTACGAAACTCTACATTCGCAAGTTTATGTTGAACTCTTTTGGTATTGATGACTGGGCATGCTTGATTGGACTGGTGAGTTGATTCAGCTCAATTATGGTATATGTTTCCCTCATCCTAACACATGGTTTGCGACTAGATATTCGTTACGACATTCAACGGGATTGGATTGGCAGTGGTATACTATGGCGCTGGAAAACACATTCAACATGTCACGGCAGACGAACTTAAGCACTGGTTCATGGTATGTCGCCTGGTATCCCTTCCATGTCGCCACAGGCAGAAGGTAACTAACCACCGTTTAATCAATCAGCTATACTACGTTTGCATTTGTCTTTACTTATCGATTTCCTTTGCCGTCAAATCGAGTATTCTTCTCTTTCTTCGACGAGTCTTCCCTGTCCGTAAGTTTAACTTCCAGGCATAGACTTTCCAGATTTTGGCGCATTAACATGGAGCTTTCCCACAGCATACGTTCAATACACCACTATGGGGCTCTTGATCTTCTTTACGCTGTTTACTATTTCCGGAACTTTCCTCGCTGCGTTCCAATGCAATCCGCCCAAGTACACATATGACATCGTCTTTCTCATGTCTCCCGATCGCGCCAAGTTCTGCTTCCCAGCAATGACGTCTTATGCCATCTTCATGTATCAGGCGGTTCTCATCTTCTGCTGCGATATCATCATGTTCCTATTGCCGTTCCCTGCTTTGATGAGCGTGCAACTGAACAGCAGGAAGAGTCTTGCGCTGTTGGCGGTCTTTGGAAGCGGCGTTGTCGCCTGTATCGCCCCAGCAATCAGATTCAAGAGCTTGAACTTTTACAAGACAGGAAGTACCGATACTACTTGTATGTTTGCTCCTTATGTCCCTTTAAGAAATAGAGATCCAGCTAACCAGATGCTATCGCAGTTGAGGGTGCATCTTCTTTGTACTGGATGGCCATTGAGTATAACATGGGTTTAGTTGCCGGGTCCCTTCCAGCACTTCGTCCGCTCTTCCAACGTCTCGGCATGTTCGGTAGCAGCGCAGACGCTTCCAGCGGCCAGAACCAATTCACACCTTCGTACCAACTTGAAGATCAGAATAGTAAGCAATGGGGAACTGGAAGACGAACACAAGGAAGCAAAAACAGGTTCCAAGGAGACAGTGTACTGGACCAAACCGTCATGGACAGAGATGATTCTTCACGGGATAGCGAGGAAGCACGGATTGTGAAGACTGAAGTTTTTACGGTGACCAGCGAAGCCCGAGAAGGAGATTCACGAGGCAACCAGCAGGCCTGGCGCCAGTTCGATTAAACCTGCGTCTCAAACCTGGGACTTCAGCCGATGTTGATACCCAGTTTGTGATGTCTTATAAAAATGGAAATACGATGGGATATATCAGGCGGGTTTTGGCAATGTTGGATGTTTGCGATTTAATGTACCAACCAGCTCCAAAGCCTGGATGCGGAGCTACACGGGCGGTAATTTTGACTTCTTTCTACACTACTATAGAATAAAAAGCAATGATATCTTTGTCTAATAAGGACGGCAAGATGCGATACCCGAGATGTGGAAATATTGAGAGAGACACCTTGTTAAACCTTAATAAATCTGCTCCAAGCCCTCGCGTGGATATATTGTGCCGTTTTATCAAATTATGACGATCGGGGAGAGATCTCGTTGAGTTGGTAACATCCATCTAAGGATTCGCAGCATAAAAAAGGTACACACAACATTTAATGAGACATCGTTATCGCACAAGCGGTATACATCGCTTCATGACTGATCCAAGATCTCCTTCAGTTCTAGCAGCCAAGAACGAATAGCTCCTAAGGCAGCTTTCTTTCGGTACGTAAAATAAGGCGGCGCCATGTGGCTTGCGCTACGAAATTAAGACGCCGCTGCCGTTTAGCCGTCGGTATGTTCCAGTCTAAGCAATAGCCAAATTGCTTCCGACTTGCCAACAATTCTTCCATCTCCATATAGAAATAGTTTACCGGTTTATTTTTTTAGAACAGCAGTTATGTTGCCGTGCTTTCGTCAACCAAACGAAGACAGAGAAACTGTACCAGGAACAACGAGGTCGATCTGCGTGACCGCCCGGGGATGTGCTCCTTAACGAGCGGCAGTTATAGCCCCTTGCCCAAACCGTTGAAAGCCTACTACTGCTAAAACGTAGTAGCTCATCACGGAGTGCACCCATGTATCGGAGACATTGCAGGGCAATATGGGCAAGCAGAGACCAGGCACAGAGACCAGGTCCAACTCCTGCATGCTGCTTCTTTTGGATCAGTAATCCGCTTTTCAGGAGTATCTAGAAGACATTGGAACACAGCCACTTGCAGATCCCCGGCTTCAAAGCTATCAAGGTGAGTGCTGGGGGAAGATTTATTGTTGCTGACATCCTCGGGTCTTATGCTCGTGCCTCGGACGTCGTTCACCAGAGCGGTAGTTTACCATTTCAGATGAAAAAGGCCTGAGAAACATCTGATATTCGCGGGCAAAACAGCCCGCTGTAATCACCGAGACTCAGTGCTGACAGGCGGGAACTGGGATTTAACCGAGTCAGATTCGTAAACGGAAGTGGGTAGAACAGAGTCAGCGTGGGGTCCATTAGCTCTTCAACAGGCAAGGAACCTTTTTTGCTTGCATGTCTGGCCGGGTTCGGACACTCGCCGGGGTTATGGTCAACACCGGAGTAAAAACTCAAGCAATGGGTGTTTCGAGATCCTTGATGCCTTGGGGAAAGCATATGGCTCGTAGATTACTTGTCGATCATTGCGATGATTAACCAACAGCCTTATATCGCTTGGTAGCTGCACTCCGACGGCTGCAGAGCTAAATTGAATCTCATTGAACTCATGCTAGAGAGCCAAGTATTGCACGCTATGCACTTTAGCACCTCGCAGCATTTCATCTTGAGTCTTGAAGACTTCAAGCTCCTATTGAGGAAGCCTCAGAGCCAAATATAGTAGAGTCAGACTTACCGAGCGACCTCCCAATAGCCCAGATATTGAATACCATCATCCTTACTCTTGAAATGTATGTTCAATATGTTCAATTGGCTTAATTCCCTACTGGACTCTAATCGGACAGAGGGCCTTTATATACACTATTCAGTATTAGACGCTTGTGTTCGGCTTCTACAGTTACCTTCATGGTTACTGCCCATTTTTAGCACTTACATTGACTGTAACTCTAAATAAGATGCAGATGCTGTTATGATCGACTTTTCTTATGTTAAACCAAGCTTTCAAAACAGCAATGCAGAATTGGCCATGTACAGGGTAACAGGATGGTAACAGAATCTTATGGAAGATCAAGCATCTTGGAGTATATAAAGCTTGTCGAAGAGTACAATTCTTGACACAATTATAAGAAATACGAGACAGAGAATTTAGAATCAATCTTGCCAACGAAAAATAAGAGATTTAGTTTTGCTTCGTTGTAAAATAAACCCACTATTTATATCAGATAAACCCTAAAACACCAAGTACCGCTATGAAACTCCTTCTGAAATGCCATACACATGCTCAAGTACATAAACCATTCATCTAAGCCTCGACTGCAGCCAACTTCTGACTCTGCGGGTTTTCAAAAATAAGGGGCACCAATGCCGAGCCGTCAGCCTGTAAATGCTTGGTGACGCCATATCGCTCCGATGACAACATCCAGTCAAGCAATCCCGTTGTAATAGTCTGGCAATTCTCGATGTATTTCTGTATATCCTCTGATAGCTTCGTGTCGGGGGATGCAAGCGCTTTGAGAACCTGGAAGGCCTCTTCGAAGGTGTTCACCGAAGTCTGGAATATGTGCATGAATTCTTGGGTGACTGTGCCGATGTCGTCGGTTCCGCTGGCATAGGCTATGACGGGAATTATGTTTTGGATGACGCCGCTTTTCTAATGAGAAATATCCGTTAGATGCCCGTTGTTCATTGCCATCTTGAGGCCAGAGTATGTACTTACAAGTTCTTTTTGACAGGAGTAGATATCGTTGATCCTTTTTTGATTAGCATAATCCAAACTCTTACTTGTCTATCATCTCTTACATCATGCAAAGTCTAGTGATTTCTTTCCAAATCACCTTCATGGGGGCTGATTCGACAATCTCATCAGGTAATGACACATTTCTGGTGAACCTGATATACGTTAATACTGACCGCCTCAACAGCCCAACAAAAGACCAGTACTTACTCGCATATGGCAATTCCGGGGGTGATGCCTGATGTACCGAACCGCATTATAGTAAATTCTTCTTGGGTAGGGATAGAATCATCCTCTTGCTGAATATGCTCAACCAAGCAGCAGTTCACATAATGTTCAATTTCATTATATAAACGTTGTTTCCGTGCTATACGTCTCTCATTAGTATTCATTAAAGCCAAAATTCTGGTAGATTGCGATGTAAGAGTGAACACGAACTGTGGTTCCATGCCGCCGTTAACGGTTTAGCCACATGGTCAAACATGGTCATGCTGGGTAGAGGCTGGGTCGAGGCTGTTTTTTGGTGAGAATCATCCAGCTCCAACTGGAGTTTGATGTGATCCAGTGATTGTTCGCAAAATATCCGAGCTAAGTCCGCATTTGAGATGATGCCAGCATCGTCTTCTCCGTTGTCAATAATATCGTCCCATGTGAATACCCAGACAAAAAACGCTGCCGAGGCCTTCAGCTCTTCCCATTCTGAATAAGGGAAACAACTACCCGAGGGTGGTTAGTTGAATTCAAGGAACGTTGATGCGAGCACTTTTTACCAAGCTGCGAGATATCCAAAATCACAACGCTTGACACCAGCGCGTTTTCTTCTATCATGAATGTTCCTATGCTTCTTGTCAGCAAATCTTTTTTTCTAGGGAGTAAAATAAGCATAGTATACTAACTCGTCGATAAGTCTATCTACCCATTGTCGAATCTCATGCATATACTTGTTGACACCCTTGGGGAAATTCGCCAGGGGGACTTTCAGGTTGGGAATGGGAAGAGTGCTACCACTCAACATAGAGGCGAGCTCATTAGCTCCAAGGTCATATCTGCTGGGCGCCATGGTTTATTTGTCTGGTTGAATAAATTGTCGTTTGGTTTGAATAAGTCTTTGCTAGCGGGAATGCCATGGTTGTTATATATGATATTGAGTCTGGAGGCAGCCATGACGATTTCCCGAGTTCATCATAGATCTCGGCGTGTATTCAATAGGGACTAACGATTGACAATAAAAACAATAATACTAAGGCTACCTATTAGAGCTCATGCACAGGTTTCACGATTCTATTTGGTCCTGGCCAGTGCTTCAGCGTGGGCCGCATTCACAGACGTGCCCACAAAAACAGGTCGATGGGATATGACCCATCGTGATGGTACATCAGTCAAGATGTCATTCACATTCCAGATCAGATGACATTATTCACTTTTTATTGGATATAAGTTAGCAAACCTGTGTGGCAGCCTTGCGGGAGAGAAGCTGAGCATATCTGAAAAGAGAGTAAATTTCGTACGCTGCAGCGTTTGCTAGCGGTGAGATCCACAACTCCCTACGGCTATCGTGTGGGTTCGATGGAAATGTTTTCGAGACTATGCATCCTTAGCTCTGTTGATTGGTCTGCGACATAACAAGCTATCTGTTGGACAATACGGCGGAGCATCACTGCCACTACCAATAGTTGACTGTGCGAAGCGAAGCATTTCTGCATAGTTTGAGGGCTATCGCAAATGCATGCTCAGTAGCCTCGGTGTATCCGACAGCAAGGCACACACCAATGACGCTATTCGGAGCCTACTGCCCGACCAGATTGTGCTGCAATTCTGTGCAGGGTTCTGTCTAGATGCCAGATTAACGTGCCAATCACACCTTGTAACGTAAGACAAAGCCCTACCTTAGCCTGAGGTGTAGCATTCGAGGGACTCAGCTCGCCACTTTGCATACGGTGCTCTGATATTCAGCTTTGTACGGGCACGGCTGTGCAGTGGGGATGTAAGCGCTGCGAAAGGCTCGCTCGCATTTTCATAGCAATTCTTAGTTTTGATTCGCGCGACATGACGATATGGAAAATGTGCTATCGATCATTCTTCAGCGCCGAGAGATATCTCTGTGCAATTACAAAGCGTAAGCCGCGTCATATTTGACTCATATTTATGAAGAACTGTCTTTCAGATATCGAAGATGGTCTTTATTGTTCCATAGGTGTTGATACAGTGCTAGAATGTGAAGCGACTGGTATCCTTTGCGATTAAATGCACCCGTTGATCCAGCAAGCAAAGCACTAAAGCATAGATCTCCCGCCGGCTAAAAGTGGGAGCATAATACCTATTGAAGATGATCTCCAGGGAGGGAGAGACGGCCCCATATGAACGGTCCGCTGTTGAGGGAGCCGACATGGTGGAAAACATTAAAATGTGGCACCCAGTCAGATGCCTTGCTCGGGGATAAAGTGAGACAGAGGCCAAGAGATCGCCATTTGGATCAAGCACGTAACAATGTTTAGACCGATGGAGGTCCAGCAAGAGTGAATCTTTTACTTGAGGTTCTCCTTCTCTCATATCGGCTTCCTAATCAAAGTGAACATGCAATACTGTAAAGGCAAGGTGAAGGAGTGGCGGCGATAGCCGGTCAAAGACCTGCAGCAGAGCAATCAGTCATTTAACAATAGAACCACACGCGCTCAAACCAGCATGAAGTTCAGCACATGAATTCTTCATTAAGATGGCTTGGTAGACCAAATCTCTGATGCAAAAATGGCATTAATGTAGTACAGATGGGTCTTGGAGGTCAGCCCTTACCTGCGATTCGACTGATTCTTCACGTGCGACTCTCAAGCCTTGTACCTTGCATCACGAAGACAAATCATTAGCCGCATTAATCAATCAATTATTTCTCATTGGACATGATGCAAAATGACGCGCATAATCGTGGTTAATACCCCATAAGATGTAAAGGGCAAGGCTAAGTTAAATACTTGGTTACATCTAGTTGAGGGTTAATTACAAGTTACATGTACTCTAATGCTGCCGGATCCTTATCGACGCTTGAGAGACATGGGAGACACAACAATGCTGTGGTAAAGCTAAACTGCTTCGATTGAATCCAGCTGGCCGAGTACGTGAATAAACTTCAATAGGTGTGTAAATGAAACCCGACTTCTGCCTACGATACATCGGCACGGCTCTTGATGAGATGAAGAGCTAAAATAAACTTCGTTGGTGATGGCGATGATGCTCTACCATGACTGTTCACCTACAGTCAACACAATCAAGGTGACGGGTCATCTTACTGTCTGGAAAGAACTCAATTACACTTAAGTTGCGGTGACCATAGCATATTTGGGTCATTTGGCTTTTGTGGTATGAAGAGATAGCTCCAAATGGTCTTGAATGCCGTACCTAGGTGGATAGTAGGAATATAAATAGATAAAGACCGTTTGAACAGGTCTATAGGCTTCTCAGCATCTGCCATGAGAAAATGCGCGGGATCTTATTACTGGAGGCTTGCAGGCTGGACAAAGATTTCATTCTAAGGGCCTCTTAAATATAGGCCACATGGCGTAAGGCTTTAGATGCAGCAAAAAAGCGTATAGTTACATTAATATATAAAGAAAAGGATAAAGAGGTAACTCTCTATTATACAATATTTATTATACCTAGGTACCTACCTATTACTTATATATCCTTGTATTAGCTTTAATTAATTTTAGTAAATTTAATTAAGTTCCTAGGTAATATTACGTAAAGGTTATAGAGGTTAATTACTTTACCTACGATATCCGGCCTTTAAAGTACTATAAAATAAAAGTATACCTAGGTAATATAGTATATTAGTTTACTATATTACTAAGGGTTTTTTACTAAGTAAAACTTATATTTTAACTTTTTAATATTTAGCCCTGCGTTAAAGAGTTTTTAGCCCTATTAACGCTAGTATTATAAGTACTATAGCTTTAGACTGTAAGACTTAGTATTATATTATAGAGCTTTTAGCCCCGCTAACGCCGGCTTAAATATCTAACTGAGAGAGGCTGGAATTCTCTGCTATGGAAAAAGTAAAGGGACCTATACCTTTACTAGGCAGATCCCTTAAGCCAACTGTTATAAATTAAATATCATCCTATTGGCCTTTTTTATATGGGCTTGCGCAGCTGTCGTCAGGCTGAAGGTCGACCTTATTTAATATAACCTTAGAAATAACATCTGTATTACGACCCAATACTTATAGTCGCAACAATAGGCCAATTAACCAGGTGCAACTAGATTAACTATAATCTAAGTAATTAATTAGGCCCTGCTTATTTTACTTATTTAATAAGCTTAATAAGCTTATACTTTTTATATTTATTTTATAAACTATATAAGCCTAAAACTAATTAAATATATAAATTTACTTTATATTACTTATTAAAATAATTTAAATAATTAATTATAAATATAAAATAATATTTAATTATATTTATAAAGTATTATTTACTAATTATATAAATAAACCTTTTTATTTTATTAATTACTTATTAATTTAGCTTAGTTTATTTACTAATATAAATTTAATATAAAGTTTATTTTTAAGAATTTCTTTTATATTAATATTATAAAAGCTTAGTTTATTATATATTTATAACTTTTATTTAAAGTTACCTTAGACTTATAAGTAATATTATTATAAAATATTAAATAATTAAATTT